>PPKU02000062.1:0-73080 GCA_003706265.2 Nakazawaea holstii | reverse complement strand
CGGTGTATGTGTAGTCGTTTAATTAATACCAATTTGCGTTTGCTTTGCCAATTTCCCCGGATTTCATCTGTCTGTCATGTGTCAATTTGCGCGCAGTTGCGCAATTAAAATTAACAAGCACTAGTTTAGTAGTAGATGTAGGACAATGACATGACCGGAGTGGGAATGAATGGTTTGTTGGGCACTGCTGCTGCTGCTGCTTGACTTCTCTTATGACTGACGTATGGTCTGACTGACCTTGTTCCATTATTCCATTTACACTATATACACACACACATACATATATATATATAAACAGATTACACCCCTCCTCATGTTTATATAATTGACAACTCTTAAATAATATTAACAACAACAACAACAACAACAACAACAACAACAACAACAACAAGAGCACAATGAACAAAAATAATAATATTAGTACAAACCTTATTAGTACGGACAACAACAACAACAGTTACTCCACGTGTTCATCGTCCAATCACACGAATAAGAAGAAATGGGATATTATCAAGACAAACAATGGTAAGCAGCGGATATCACAACTGTGCGATAGATGTTGTATCAAGAAAATCAAATGTGATGGATTACCAGGTGGTTGTTCTAATTGCATTAAAGTTGGATTTTTCTGTAAGATTACTGATAAATTGACTAGATCATCATTCCCAAAGGGTTATACAAAGGCATTGGAGAAGCAAATTGTCGATTTGGAATTGGAGAACAAACGGATAAAATTACAATTGGAAGAAATCAATCTGAGTAATAATGATACGAAAAAGGATACTACTAATGATGAACATACAATTACAACAACAGCAACCGATGGTGGCAATTTGATCAATTTTGTCAATTCCATAGTTGCTGATAATAACGATAATGATGATGATGATAATGACGATAATACTAATGATAAGAGCAATGTCATGATGACAAAACTTTGTAATGATAACAATAGCAGCACACTTGATATTGATGATGATTTTTTCAATTTTGAAAAACATTTACAACCAAGACAAAAATTAAATGGAGATTTATTATCATTTGATCAATTTAAGACAAATCCATTGATTGAATGTTTATCCCATGATTTCAATTTACCATTGCCAATAACGTTATTGGATATTTCACCAAAATCGCATCATCATAATGATGATGTTGACAATTTTGATGATTTTAATCAGCTTGTTAAAGTTTATATACAACCTTTATTACATAAGGATACAAATTTGATGTCGAATTCAATTTTCAACAATAACAAGATTGATAAATTGATTTCAAAATTTTTCAACCATTTTAATAAATTGATACCAATATTGGATTTCAAAAAATTTTATAACCAATATTTAAATTTTTTCAATAAATTTGATATTGAAAAACCAGGTGCTGTATTTGAATATGATCAAGATGACAAGATTTTCATCATCAAGTTGTTATTAATAATCAAATTCAATTTCAATACGAGTTCAATATTTAATAATGATTCTCATCATTTCAATTACAAGATTTTCAAATTTATTCATTTCCAAAAATTGATACAACATGTAAATTTCATGAAACCTGATGTTAATAAATTTGAACTCATGTTGATGTTGTTGAATTATTTGTACAATTTTGAAATTCCCAAATTGGAATTCAATTCATTTGACCCTAAGTTGATGAATGAATGGTGTTATGAATTATTGTCAATGAGTTTACATTATATAAACACTTTGGGATTAAACATTAATAATGATGAATTGATTGTTGATATTGAAGATCAAGAATTGTTGATACATCATAATTTTATAAGATTGAAATTGTATTGGAGTTTTAGAATTTTGTTAAGATCAATAAAGATAAAATTTAATTACAATTACAAGAATTTGAAATTGATTAAAGAAGATTTTGAACCAAGTTTATTGGAAAATGTCACCGTTTTGGAAAATGATTTACAATATACAATTGAATATTTAAAATTGATCAAGATTATACCAATAAATTCTACCCAATTACTTGATTTTGAAATGGTTAATATTAAACAAGAATTGCTCAATTGGAAATTAAATTTTGATGAAAAATTTGACTTATCCACAAAGCTTTCGAAAGAGTTGTTATCGATTTATTATCATTATAAATTTATGTTGAACAAGAATTGTCATCAAGAGATTATTGAAAATAGTTTCCAAATTTTGAATTTATTATTGAAATATGAAAACAAGCCAAAAGTTAGTCGTGGTCGTAAGAAGAAGAGAAGTTTTGATGAAATGTTACAAAATGATGAAGTTGAGATGAATATAAATTTAATTCAACATATCAATTCATTAAGTGATTATGAAAAATTGATGATTAATGAAAAATTATCATTGTTGAATAATAATTTCAAGACAGTGTTGTTGATTTCATGTTTATACAATGGGTTAAGTAATACTTTTAATGATAAAGTTGATAAAATTTGTCAAATTTTTGAAATTGGCCTAGTGGAGAAGACACCTTTTGAAAAACTGGTTTTGGATAGAATTAAAAATGATTTATTAAAACTGAAATCGATAGATGTATCTCAAGAGTTGAATGAATTACATCAATCATTCACCATACATCAAGAAGAATATTCGATATCATCACCATCATCATCATCATCATCATCATCAGTGTATTCTAACCAATCACAAGCACTTGACATGTCTAGGAACTCATCAATTACCACATCAACATCTTTCAAGATGTCTAGAACTCCATCTTTACAACAAGAGCAAAAAGGTGATAAAATCGAAGTGGAATCGTTATTTGGTGGTGATAATTATAACAGGATTAATTATTATAAAGATCCTACAACAAGACAGATGTCACAATTCATGTATAAAGATGATGAAGATCTTCTGAGATTGAAGGCCACCGTGTTGAGTTTGCGATAAGAAAGGATGTAAAATGAATAAGAAAACGTTTTTCAACACGTTTGCTTAATAATTGCGGTCACGTGGGATATACGGTGTATACGGTGTATACGGTGTATATGATGATGAATATGATGATTATGATTATGATTATGTATGTTATATAATTAGAAATTGTGCAGATCTCTTGGAAAAGCTTAATTTCTTCCACAGCCACGTGGAGCGTATCTGGCTCTTTATACCTTTGTAACTTTATACATTCATATACCTAGATACCTAGATAGATCTATATCGTTGCAAGTAGACACATCCATGTATGGGTGTCATGGGATGGGTACTGAACACGGTATCACCAATGTGTATATATATATCCCCGTCTCCCTGTGAAACCCTTTGAAGTGTTCTAGAAACTGCGCCTTTTTAGTGCGCAAATTGCACTATTTAGGAGGGGCACAGCCAGCGCGGGGGGCAACTCATTCACTCACCAACGGTGCAAGGAAAGAAGTAGATGAAGATATTTTATTTCGTCCCCAGGGAGAGAGAGAGTGGTCGGTTGAAAAGTTAGATGTTGTTGTTGGGAAGTTTTATTGTTTAGGTTAGATCGTTCCTGGTTTCAGTTATTTATATACTCTTGTTTATATCTTTATATCTGCAATCTACATCTATCTCTATCTATTTATCTACCTTATCTGTATCTGTATAGATACACAGATACACAGATGATGATGAATATCAAATCAACAACTTCTTCAAGTTTGTTACTGAACAAATACACAAAGTACATCATCTTATCGATAACAACTTTAGTATGTGGCTTTTTCCTTTACAACACGATGAATTACAAGGATTCAATTATTTTGAGTAATAATCAACAACCGATGATTGTGGAAAGTGAAACCAGCACCACCACTACCACCAATTCACAGGAACAAGAACAACAGTTGAAAGAGTATAATTATCAGGATATCAAACAATTCACCACTCAAGTGATGGAATTGATGCATGATTTCCAACCAAGGGAGGTTTGTGGTAAACAACATGGTCCACAATGTTCATTAGAGACTTTAAGAATTGATCCTGATTATGGTGGACCAGTGTATTCAATGAATTACTTATCTAAATGTCTCGTTATCAATTATGACATTTACGAGGATTTGAAATTGAAACATCTGCAATTGATCAAGAATTTCCCCGTGAGGTTCCCGGAAAATATGTATCTGGATGATAGTCGTGGTATAGTGATGGTTGGTGGTCTGCATTATTCCATGCTTGGGTATTTGGTTATTAGAATCTTACGTGAGAGAAACACAACTTTACCAATTGAAGTGTTTATGCCTCCTGGCACGCATGATGATCAATATTGTAATGAAGTGTTACCAAATTTTAATGCTAAATGTATCTCATTAGAAAGAGTCATGGATCTGACATTGATCAGTAAATTACAAGTTAAAGGTTATCAATTGAAATCATTACTGTTATTGGCTTCAAGTTTCAATGATATGTTGTATATCGATAGTGATAATTATCCATTGTATGATGTTGACCCGATTTTTGAATCACAAGTTTATAAAGATCATGGTATGATCCTTTGGCCAGATTTTTGGAGACGTGCCACATCACCACTGTATTACGATATTGCCGGGTTGTCATTGGGTGAACAAGTGAGATTTGGTGTTGACACAGTGACAAACCTGAAATTTTTCAAACAAATGGGGTTGGATTTGGATAACGAGGTTAGTTTACATGATAGATTGGGGGCAATACCAGATGGTACTAGTGAAAGTTCATCAATTTTCTTGAATAAGAAAACCCATTTGAAAACCATCTTGTTAAGTTTATATTACAATTTGAATGGACCAGAGAATTATTATTCATTATTGAGTCAAGATACATTTGGAGAAGGTGATAAGGAGACATTTGCCGCTGCTGCTGTACTGACCGGTGAACAATATTGGCAAGTAAAGACAAGAGCACAACCTGGTGGTGCATTGTTACACACGGGGAAGAGACCAAGATCAACAACGATGTTACAATATAATCCAATTGTCGATTATGAAATATATCAAGAGTTGAAATCATTGTTAAATGATGTTAAGATGACAAGTTATGATAAAGCCAGAGTGCCAGATTATTACAACACGCATAATAAGAACATATCATTTGTCCATTACAATTTGGGGAAATTGAACCCATTAACGATGATCGGTTGGAACCGAAGGTATGGTTATGATTTAACAGATATTGGATTTGATTTTGAATTGAAAAATGTGGAATTGATGGTTGAGATGTTTTGCTCTGATAAGAAAATCAAATTCGAACATCTTGGCAACGATGAAGAATTACTGATAAGACTGTGTCATGAAAGTAATCAATTGTACGAACGAATGTTAAAGACTCTGGATAAAGTGATTATCGATAAGCTGGATCTTGATAGATTAGAGCCATTTTCCAATATATGATATAGTAGATCTACATATAATATAATTAATTAGAATTGATATCAGTTAGTCCCCACCAATGTAGTAGTATCACCCCATATGCTCTCAGTTGTATATACAACACCATCCATTGTGCAATATCAACGAATCAATAAAGGGAGAGAGTGCAAAAACGTGTTTGAAAAGAAATGCACAGGGGGCACGCAACTGTCTCAAAAAGGGCAAACGGAGATCTTTCGTTTTTTCTCTCTCTGACACTTTTCTTCAACTACCAGCTATATATATAGAGATTCACATCTCATGTCAGCAGCAATTGTTCAGCATTGTAAACACATTTCACAAGATGGCTGTTATGAAGCCAACTTTGTTACAAAACAGTGGTAAATATGTCAGATTTCTCATACTAACCACACTGATATCATGTTTTATATTCATGTTAAACATCACTGTGGGATTTGATCATCACACATTGAGTAAAGTGCAATATCAAAATTCATATAGTCGGATCAATGTCGATGGAGAATTACTGTTGGGAGATGTCAGAACTCCCGAGCAGCTGGTGCTGCTGGATAACGATGTGGTGTTGGTTGAAGATACTCCAAGGTTTCAATTAACGCAATTTTGGGAGAATTTTGCAGAGATATTGATCAAATATTCACCACCACTGGATTTGAAATTGGATAAGAAAAACCCAGAGACATGTAAATTAGAAACAAACTTGATCGATCCCGTTTATGATGGTGAATTGTATTCTGAAGAATTCTTGGGTAAATGTTTAAAATTGAATTATAACGATTATAACGATTTGATCAATTTACATCAACAGTTCATAAACAATTTACCCCTGGATTATGGTACACGTGGTAATGAATTCTATGCAAAAGATGGGATTGTCATGATCGGTGGTGGGAAATATTCAATAATGACCATGTTAGTGATTCAAATCTTAAGGGAACATGGTCACACTCAATTACCTATTGAAGTGTTGATACCTCATGGTGAAAATGATGATTTTTTTTGTAAATCAATCAATAAATTCAATGCTAAATGTATATCACCGATAATAAGTCCAAAAGTTTGGAAAGGTTTGAAATTGGAACAATATCAAATCAAAATCATGTCATTGATTTCATCAAGTTTTGAAAATGTCTTGTATTTGGATAGTGATAGTTATCCATTGAAAAATTTAGATGATATTTTCAAACAACCACTGTTTTTAGAAAATGGATTCATATCATGGCCTGATTTTTGGAGAAGATCCACTTCGCCTGCTTTTTACAAAATTGCCGGTTTGCAAATTGGTAAACAAGTGAGAAATAACATTGATGAATTTTCACCAGTGACCATGTTTGCCAATGATGAGAACCAGGATTTATTCACTCAAGTTGCATATCATGATCGCGAAAACACCATCCCAGATGGTTCTTCCGAGTCTTCATCGTTAATGATCAATAAGTTTAAACATGCACAAACATTGATGCTAAGTTTTTATTATAATTTAAATGGTCCAAATTTATATTATCAATTATTGACACAGGGAAATTTCGGTCAAGGTGACAAGGAGACGTTTGTCGCTGCTGCCCATGTCTTGAAGAAACCATATTATCAACTCAAGACAAAGCCAATGATTGGTGGTGAATTATTATTCGAGGGTAAGACTCCAAGAGGTACTTCAATGATTCAATTTGATTTTGTCAAGGATTATGAATTATCATTGAAACTGAAACAAAAATTCGGTACCAATGGTGCTAAAGTTGGTGAACAAGATGTTGCTAATGGTGACATACAAGAACATTATGACTTGCAAAAAATTGTGGATTTTTTCAACGATAATAATAAAGATGCAATGTTTTTACATTACAATTTGGGTAAGATGGATCCTTTAAAACTTCAAGTGTTCAACAAGAGAAGATTTGGATATGATTTGAAGATGATTGGATTTGATTTTGAATTTCGTAATATCGAATTGATGCAATCAATGCTTTGTCATAATAATAACAAGATCAAATTTGATTATTTGAAAAATAGTAATCATGATGAGATTTGTGAAAATTTGAGGAAAATTATGCAAATGATGGGTGAGACTAGTGATCGGGTTGTGTTGAATTGATTTGCTTTCATGCTTTGTTGTGCTATTTTTTTGCTTTGGCTTTTGGTATTTATATATATATATTAATATATAGTGGTGATTTACACGGTTCAGGTTTAGATTTTTATATTTACGATAACATTAATAAATTTTTTTTTTTTTTTGGCTGGTATTATTATCATTAGTAGTTGCAGCAGTCAGTACCACAACAAGTATGCAATTATCCCACTATGGAACCCATCCAAGACAAGTAATAGCATCATACTCCGAACACAGCAGTTCTAAACATGCAATACTATTCATCCACGGTGGCTTATGGAGAGACCTGGAGAACACTTTTCAAGATTGGAATTCAATGATTGAACTGATTCAAACATCATCGACACAAGTGAGTGAACAATATCATTTTTATTCTATAGATTACCGATTGACACCCGAGGTTAAGCATCCTGATCATTTACTCGATGTCATTGCTGGGATCAAGTTCATCGTTGAGAAGGATGGTATCGAATATATCACTCTTTGTGGTCATAGTTGTGGATCTACTTTGATTTTACAATTGATGAATTTGAAACAATTACAAATAGTTGATGATGATGGCACTGGTTCAATGCCCCAGATTTCTCGGTTGATATTACTAGATGGGATATATAATGTACAATCTTTTGCCGAGGAGTATTCTGATTGGGCTCATTTGGTAAAAGAGGCATTTGATGATTACTCCATGGTTACCCCATTAAATTTCACCAATGTGGATTGGACAAATTGGGGATCATTGGATAAGATAATGATTGTACAAAGTACTAAGGATGAATTATTATCAATAAGACAATCATTAGAATTTATCGAATGGTTAAACGGCAAAAATTTTACCAATTACAAATTTGTCAATAAAGATTTTGGATTACACAACAATGTTTATCAAAATGAATTAGTTTTTAAATTAATATTGACGTTTTTGCTTTGAAAATTCCACTCTTAAAATCAATGATCTTAAACCTTTACCATCAAACCTTTCTAAACATTCTTGAGCAACACTTGGATTTTCAAATTCCACATAGGCAAAACCTCTTGATCTTCCAGTTTCTCTATTTCTAACCACAGTTACTCTATTGATAAATGCACTGAATGAACGTAACAAATCTCTTAAATCTTCCTCTTCAATACTTTCATTCAATTGTGAGAATCTCAAAGTTGATGAAACTTCCTCCTTCTTATCATCTGCATCTTCTTGACCAAGCATACCTCCCATCTTCTTTCTCAAATGAGGTGGAACATAACCTGATTTATTAGCATCGGAACCACCACCAACTCCTGAAGATGATGATACACCTCCATTTGTCAGGTCGGCAAGATCTGCTGCAGCAGCAGTGGATTCTGGATCGATACCCAATTGATCTTTATATGGACATTTCGATGTGAAATGCGCACCACCACATACTCTACATGTAATACTATTAGATTTTGCTGGTTTCTGTTGAGCTTCTTCTTTTTGCTTTTCAACTTCTTGTTTTTCAATTCTTTTCCATTCAGTACCTAAATTCAAATAAACTGGTTCACCAAAATGTGTCGTTCTAAAATCTGGTCCCGGTTTTGAATTTTTTTCAACTCCAAATTTCAGCCATTTCTTCCTCTTGGCAACAGCTGGATGAACTCTCTCTGATATCTTGATCTCTTTCACTTTTTGAGTCACTTTTGTCTTTTTATTATCATCATTATATTTATATGAAATTATCGTCTTTGTTCCATCATTATTATCAATGATTTGTGGTGATGGAAGGTCATCATCTTGATCGGCCCAACTTGTTTTCCTAAAACCCCTCGTTAGTAATTGCACTCGTTATCAAAAACTACAGTCAGTTCATAACTTACACTTCAGCCATCTTATTATTCAATTTGTACTGTATCTATTGTCACAATTTGGTGATGATTGATAATTTTGAAGAAAATGAAAATTTTTTTGTTTTGCCAAAAAGATGTTTTAGGTGTTTAGGTACACGACGAAAATTATACCTATTGTTACTTATACTTCTACTACTACAATAAGATACTTCTTTGTGTGCTTGAGAACTGATGTTGTCCTTGAATACAAATTGTTTATGGGAACGAGGGAACGGTGAAAAGTATTTCCCACTGTGTTTTTTTACAAATTGTAATTGTTCAGATGTTTTCAATTTTGTTTTTTTTGTTTAAAATTCATTTCACCACACGTTCCCTAAAACTCAAAATCCATAGAGCATCAAATCATACGGAGACTATAAAACATCACTACAGTTTGTGTCGATGAATGAAACCGGATACACAACCATTAAAACCCAGTGAAGAAAAAGCAAATGAGACAAAGAAAAAAACACATCACACACAAAAAGTAAAACGTAAATTACATAAAAAGTCATAAGCATGCCCCACCACCTTCTTCAAACGAATAAATATTAACAAGGTACCCATCATTCCTCACCTCTTAGAGCTCTAATCACTGCAGGTCTTCTCATCATATGTTTTGTCCATTTATAAACCTCAGGATATTCAACTTTCAAATTGATACCAATTCTATCAACTACATTGTTCCAAGGAACAAAACTTAAATCGGCAATCGTCAGTCTATCACCAACCAACCATACTGGGTAATCGAAATATCTACTTTGTGACAACGGTGTAGTTCCAGCACTGTACAGAGCTGCATTCTCAGAGTCCAACTCCATTATCAACAGTTCTCTTCTCTCCAGTAATGCCATCTCGATAACTCCGTAAACTCTACGAACTTCATCGGTGTATCGGTCCACTGCACTTGGAACACTTTGTGAATGAAAATATCTGAAATGTAATGCCTGTCCAATCATCGGTGCGTGTCCACTCACTTGATAAAATAAAAACGAATTTATCTTACTCTGTTCCACAAGGTCATTAGACCAAATCTCACATTCTCCATTCTCTCTGATGTATCTTGATACCAAGTATAATATTATCAGACCCGATTCCCATATACTGGCATTATTATTAGCATGATCTATTAACAGAGGTACCCTGGCATTTGGATTAATCTGTACAAATTCTGGAGCCCTTTGTTCACCTTGATTGAAATCTAAAAACAAAGTGTTATAATTATAATTCAACTCTGACAAGATGATGGCTACTTTGAACCCATTTGGCAGAGATCTATGACTAAACAAGGTGAATCCATCTTGTGGTAAATTGGTGAAGAATTGCGATATCCTAGAACTGTTCTGTGTGGATGTTGCTTGTGATGCTTGTTTTAACAAATGTTGTTGTAAATTTTCAGCAGTGTTGAGATCACTGTTAAGATTAACAGATCGCAACCCTGCCGATAAGTTTGAAATGGTCTTTTGTTGATTGTTGTTCATCTATAATATATACAGTCTCTACTTTATTGGCAAACCTTCTTCCATACCCTTTTTGTGTGTATAAATAATTTTTGTCCTTTCTCGGTCGGTCTCGCTGTGTGTTTGTGTTTGAGTGTGTGTTTCCTTGTTGTGTAACAAAAAAATTTTCATCATTTTGACAGAAAAAAGCCTCAGTTCACTTCAATTGAGTCAGTTGAGTCGCGGGGCCCATGAGGCATTACATATTTACCACCATGTTTTACTGTTACATATTTTATTGATTTTTATAAAACCCAAACTGAACAAATTGCCATACACTCCACAACAAATTGCAACAAGTTGCTGAATAAAGGCAAGGAAAACTATACAGAATTCAAATACATCAAACATGTTGCACTTCAAATACCCACGTTCCACTTATAGGCTCATAACTGATGAATTTCATATTTGGAATATGTTTCAATCTCTTGACATGTTTGTTTACCAAAACATGTTTAGGATCCAAAATGGCCTTCTTTGTCTCTCTTTCAATTGGATAACAATTTTCTATTGTCACTTTGATAGGAACGTTTAAACCTTCACCTTTAGGAGGCTTGATAGACTCATCAGGGTAGACAACCAGTTGTTTGTTACCTATTGAAATCAAATTCTTGATGATCTTCTTGTATGGTGGTAATGATGTTAAATCCACAGGTTCTAAAAACTCAATCTTTCCATGATTTTCACGCCCAATGACAAAATTAGAAACTGATTTCAATTCTCTTGGTGACATTGACAGGCGTTCCTTCTCAGTTGGTGAAAACCAATAACCATCCATATATTCTTCCTCTTCTTCCTCATCTTCCTGTTTGTTTCCATCTTTAGAAGTGATTACAGAAGCCAGATCCAGTTGTTTCCTCTTTTCTTGAATCTTGTCATCTCTTTTATTACCAACGGTAACCAGTCCATCATCTGATTCTAATTCATCGCTATAAACTGAAGACAATAAATTCTTCGTGTCTGTGTTTTTCACATTGAATGAAACCTGTCTCTTTGGTGTCAAGAGACCATCGTCTGTGGATGAATCAAATTCGTCATTCTCGAATTTATTGGAAGATCTATTAATAACAATTCTCTTGATATGATTATCATTTGGTTGAAATATAGATGATGACAATATGGCATCGTTGATTTTAGAATTCGAAATTTGAACATCTGAATATCTTTTAACCATCTTCTTTGAAGACGAAATGGAGGCATTCGAACTGAGAACGAGTTCACTACTGTCACTAGAAGTTGGACTTTCAATTGGTAAAGAATGTGGAACAACCAATTTATTCTTTGAATGAGCAACATCTTGAAACTTTGCTGGATTAACAATTCCTGCCTCATTGACTTGAAATAATGGCTTATAACTCAATCTGTAAGCTGATGTCAAACTGACTTGTTTCTTTGGTGCCTTGTTTGGTGCACTTAATTTGACAGCACTTGGTTGTAATTGTAGTTGCTGTTGTTGTTGTTGCTGCTGTAAAGGAGCAGCAGTAATACTTGAAAATAATGCATTGTTACCGTAAGGATTTGAAGACAGTTGTTGTTGTTGTGGTTGTTGGTTCGTTTGTTGCTGTTGTTGTTGCTGCTGCTGTAAACCAGTATTGTTACCTCCGAATAAACCTCCACTCAATGACGTATTACCGTTGTTATTGTTATTATTAGTAGTATTGTTATTTCCAAACAATCCACCGCCAGTAGTTGAAGCAGTGTTGTTATTTCCGAATAAACCACCACCGGTGGTTGTAGCTGGTTTGGCACCAAATAAACCTCCAGTAGTTCCAGTGTTGGTATTCAAAGAACTTCCACCAAACAATCCACCACCCGTTGCTGGTGCCGCTGGTTTAGCACCGAATAAGCCTCCAGATGTTGACGTGTTGTTATTATTACCAAATAATCCTCCAGATTGTTGCTGTTGTGGTTGTGCGGTGTTATTGTTACCAAACAACCCACCAGTTTGCTGTTGTTGAGGTTGTGCGGCATTATTGTTACCAAAAAGACCGCCTGATGTTGAAGCATTGTTAGTGTTACCAAACAAGCCTCCCGTTGCTGGAGCTGCAGGTTTAGCACCAAACAATCCCCCACTAGTTGAAGCATTATTGTTGTTTCCAAAGCCTCCCGCTGTTTGTTGAGGTTGTGAATTGTTACTGCCAAATAAACCACCAGATTGTGGTTGAGTGTTGTTGTTGGCCCCACCAAATCCAAACCCAGTACCTCCTGTAGTGTTATTTGAACCACCACCGAATAAACCCCCAGTCAGTGGCTTATTAGCATTGCCGAACAATCCACCAGAAGCAGTGTTGGTATTAGAAGCACCAAAAGGTGATGAGGTGTTGTTGTTGTTATTGTTAGCTCCAAACAACCCTCCAGAACCCGTGTTATTTGTACTGCCAAATGGTCCAGGCGCAGCAGTATTGTTGTTACCAAAGACACCACCAGTGTTGTTATTATTATTATTGTTTGCACCAAAACCAAATCCTCCAGTTGCAGTGTTGTTGTTAGTGCCAAATGTATTGGCTCCAGTGTTAGCTCCACCGAATAATCCACCACCAGTGTTGTTAGCAGCACCAAAGGCACCACCAGTTGCATTGTTATTAGCGCCAAACAATCCAGTACTAGTGTTGTTGTTGGTGGCAGGAGCACCGAAAGCCGGGGTCGTGTTATTATTAGCTCCAAAGCCAAAACCACCAGATGTATTATTGTTGTTATTAGCACCAAATACGCCACCTGTTGTGCCTGTAGAAGAAGCACCAAACGGAGTAGATGCATTGTTAGTGTTGTTGTTGGCACCAAACACAGAAGAACCACCAAATCCTGTGGTCGTATTGTTGTTAGCACCAAATGAGGATCCAAAACCTGTCGATGCCCCATTATTGGCAGCACCGAATAATCCGCCTGATGATGCAGGTTTAGCACCGAACAAACCACCCGAGGTGTTGTTGTTGTTGCTCGTACCAAAAGGAGATGAGGTGTTGTTAGCAGCACCAAATAATCCACCACCAGTAGTTGGAGCAGTAGTTGATGCACCTCCAAACATGCTGTTATTGTTGTTTGAAGCACCAAATGGAGATGAAGAAGCAGCTGCACCAAAAGCACCTGCTGCATTAGCCCCATTTCCATATCTTCTATTTTGTGCATAGTCTTGTAATCTCAATTCTTCAAATGAGTAATTTCTATATTCTGGCATCGACAGAATATTTTCAAAAATTGTATTTACATTACTCAGATCCTTTTCAGTGTATGGCTTGAAAGGAGCGACAGCGGTACCTTGACCCCCACCCATGATTGACGAGCCCCCGAATCCAGTACCGACGTTACCACCAAATGGAGTAGAATTAGTGCCAAATGTAGAATTATTGGCAGCACCAAATGTTGAAGTGGCAGCTGGTTTAGCACCAAAGATACTACCTCCAGTATTTGAGTTGCTTCCAAATACTCCACCGGTAGTAGGAGCCAGAGGGCCAAATGCAGAAGTCAGATTGTTGTTGCCAAACGCAGAAGTGGTTTGGTTATTTGAACCAAACAAACCACCGGCACCGGCAGAGGTAGTGGCATTGTTGTTTGCTCCAAAAGCACCAGTGGCAGAGCTGTTCCCAAATGGAGACGGTGTACTCTTGACACCGTTGTTCAGGGCAGCACCAAATATACTCCCACCGGTGTTATTGTTGTTTGCATTGGTTGCAAAAGGTGATGAAGTGTTGTTACCAAAAGGAGAAGTAGTGTTGTTGTTGTTGTTGTTGTTGGTGTTAGCAGCAGAGCCAAACCCACCGAAACCTGAGTTGGTCGAAGATCTCCCAAACATCTGAAGTGGTAATTGATTAATCGCAGATGATTGCTGTGTGAATTGGTGATATTCTGTTGCAGATCAAACAAGAGGAAGTTTTTGTTTTCCTTCTGGTTTCTTTATCATCAGAAAAATTCAACTCAATTCGAATTGCAACAGAAAAAATTTTATGCTACACAGAATGGTGAGACAGCCCTTGAACTGCCGTATTGGGCCTGCGAAGAGTAGTACTATCTTGTTCGAGAGACTGGTGTCATAATTTCCAATGTATTACCAGAAAGATAGTAGTAATTTGGCATTTCTGGAATTGTTGAATGGTCTCCTCTCAAAGGGGTTCGAGTATAATGTTGTGTTACTGTAATGTCTCTACCTCTTGACTGAGTAAATGATTTTTTTCTCTGTGTTTGGGGCTTCTGTGATAAAATACGCGTCTCTCTCTATTTTTCATCTTGGAAAGCATTTTATAACATTAAATTTTAGATAGAAAACATGGGTATCAAAGGTCTCAACTCTTTGATTTCAGAGCATGCCCCAAATGCTATCAGGCAAAGTGAGATCAAAAGTTTTTTTGGAAGAAAAGTGGCTGTTGACGCTTCAATGTGTCTTTACCAGTTTTTGATCGCAGTAAGACAACAGGATGGACAGCAATTGACAAATGAAAATGGGGAAACCACATCTCATCTTATGGGGTTTTTCTACAGGACTATCAGAATGGTGAACAATGGTATAAAACCGTGTTATGTTTTCGATGGTAAACCACCAGTAATGAAAGGTGGTGAATTGGAGAAGAGATTGAAAAGAAGAGAAGAAGCTCAAAAGCAACAGGAAGCCATAAAGGAAACCGGTACAATGGAAGAGATTGCCAAATTTGAAAGAAGGCAAGTTAGGGTTTCAAGAGAGCAAAATGAAGATTGTAAAAAATTGTTGAAATTGATGGGTATTCCGTATGTGGAAGCACCTTGTGAGGCAGAAGCCCAATGTGCCGTCTTAGCCAAGGCTGGGAAAGTGTATGCTACAGCTTCAGAAGATATGGATACTTTGTGTTATGAAACCCCATTTTTATTGAGATATTTGACTGCTTCTGAAGCGAGAAAATTACCTGTCAATGAAATTGACTATAAAAAAGTGATGGAAGGTCTTGGAATGACATTGAACCAATTTGTCGATATGTGTATATTGTTGGGATGTGATTATTGTGAAACCATAAAGGGTATTGGACCTGTCACAGGTTACAAATTGATCAAAGAACATGGCTCGATTGAAAAAGTGATTGAGTATATCGAGTCACAAGAAAACTCCAAATACAAGGTTCCAGAAAACTGGCCATTTGCAGAGGCAAGAGAATTGTTCTTGCATCCCGAGGTTTTGGATCCAAAAAATGTTGATTTGAAATGGGTAGATCCAGATGTTGAAAAATTGGTAGAATACATGTGCAGAGATAATGGTTTCAGTGAACAAAGAATAAGAGAAGGTTGTGAAAAATTGAAAAAGGGTGTCAAATCTTCAGTTCAAGTGAGGTTGGATGATTTCTTTGGATTCAAAGGCGCTTCAGCTACAACAAAGAAGAGGGTAAAAGAGGATGATAAGAAGAAAAACAAGAAACTGAAAAGAAAGTAAAAGTATGTAATAAACATTATAGCAATATTATATCCAAAATTCAGTATCCGAGTTATCAGTACCAGCTTTTTTCTTAATCGCATATCAGAAGGGTGGCCGTTCATATAAAAATATGACCATATATATATACCTTTGTAACTGTCTGCAGTTGATATTTTTCAGCTTTGAAAAGAAAAAAAATTCTAAAAAATCTACACACTTATACGAAATCGCGTACTTGACTTTACTAACGCAGATGAGATCTTTATATGAATTACACAGAACTGCAAATCACAAATCTTGGAGTTCGATCGTCACAAAAGTGGTTTAAGATACATTGTCATTTGATAGCTGTTCAACTGGCTCCATTTCCGAAACTTTTCGTCACTGATTATTATGAGATTGAAGATTTCCTGGCAAGGCTAGATTTTTTGGCGCCAATTGATATCAAGGGTTCATGGATAAATCCTGATGAGATTATGGGTATCAAGCTTTTCAATGATAAATCTAAGCCAATTATTGAAATATTGAAAAGGTTTGGTGTCACTTTAGAAGGCCCAAAGACTTTAGTCTTTGATAAATTTATAATGTTAACTTTGAAAATCAGGTTATCTAATTTCAAATCTCGCAAAGGTGACATACTATTGGAGGGAATTATGGATGATGCACAATTGTTGAAACCGCATTCAACAAATTCTATTATCAAGGATTTGTATTTCAACATCCAGAAAAGATTTAATCAGACACTGTATGTTAACGATTCAAAATATCAGAAGGCAGTCAAAGATTGTAAAGAAAAGTCGCTGACGCTGACCGCAGTTACGGATTCTCAAACATTAAAGGAAGAGCAGGAATTACTCCTTGATGGTATTCCCTTTGATCATTTCAACTCTGAAGAGTTTGAGCAGAGCTCAATTATTGATGATGAGGAGATGGATGAAGGAGCCTCGTCACAGGAAATAGAGCAATCACCATTATCACCATATCTTAACGTTGCTGCTCTCAATTCATTATTAGCTGGAAGAAGCTTCCAAGTGCGACCAGATGAGTTTTTCAGATTGAGAGCGAAAATCGTTGCGATTCACCCCAAGACTATGAAGGATTTGATCTCCATTGGTAAGGATAATTCCATAAAATTGAAACATATGAATTTTTATTTAAAAGATGAGTACGATGAGATTTTGAAAATGACCGTTTCAAATAACTTGTCCTTATTGAAATTCCTTCTTGGTGATGATATCACGAATAATTCATCTGCACAATTGTTGAAATTGTACTATCAATCAAGTGAAATGGATCTGAAAATCTCAAAAATTTATCAAAAAGGAAAGGTTCAGAATTTCTTGGTGAATTGGACTAATCATTGGATTAATCACTATGATGATACAGGTGTTTATTTACAAAGTTGGGATTTCTTTAAAATTCCGAAAATAGATGACTTAATTTAATAGCATATTATAACTATATTCTTATAAAATGATATAGATAGAGTTTTACAACGACATTTTAAAAGATTTAGAAAGTATCACAACTATTTTATTACTCGGTTTTATTCAATGACTTTAGATCGTTGTCCAAAAACTGAATGATCTCATTGATGATCTCCTCTCTTTTGTCCTTTCTTTCAACCAACAAACTATGTCCTAAACCGTCATAAGTTACAAATTTCCTAGAATTCGCAGAGTTTGGGAACTCTTTATTCAATACATCAAAAAAATCCTTGGATCCTTTACACCAATTGATATGGTCATCTTTTGAATGCAAAATCAATAAGCTCTTTGACTCGTCAAATTTTTTATAAGTCTCTGGTTCTAATAGAGCTCTTCCTCTCAAGATGAAATCACGCAATTGTCCTATCGTTCCTGTTGGCTTTAATAATGTATCGTTTGTTGCAAAATCGCAGTATTCCTTATCAGTGGTCAAATAATTCGGATTCAACTTTGTGTTCATCAATATATTTTCCTTGAATTTGCAAACCAAAATGACCAATTTTTCTAATATGTATGATGGCTTTGTATCAGGATGTAATAAGACTAGTGGAGCCGTACATATACCTCCCTTAATCACATCCTTGTTTTTCCCAGATATCAAATAATTCAAAACTATACCACCACCCATCGAATGGCCAGCCAAGTATAACGGAATTGAATCTTTCTTGTCGTTGTAATTATACTCAATCATATTATCCACATCTTTGAAAGTGTAATGATTATTCGTGTAACCTCTGAAATGACCAGGTGATGTCAATCCAGCTCCTCTTTGATCGAAGAAGAAAACCTCATAACCTTTTGATGCGAGTTCCTCGTAGAATTCTTCATAGAGCTTGTGGTATTCAGCAAACCCATGTATAAATAATACTCTGGCTTTTGGCTCACCTATAGCTGGACTGAAAACTGTAAAGAATTCAACTTGACCGATCTTGATCTTTTGGTACCTTAAATTGTTGTATTTCAACTTATACTTCCACAATTCCTCATTCCAATAAGGTTTCACCTTGGTGATATCAACTGGGATCACCTCAAATTTGTTACTCATTTCTTTTACGTGTTTGTCTCTTTATCTGTTTCATATTTCCTTATTAAACAAAACAAAAAAAAAAAGTTATTTACTCATGCAGCGACACTATCTTCATCACCAATTGTACTAGCATTTGAAGAAGTCTTGAAAACGTCTTTGACTGTGAGCTTGCCAATGAACTTCTTCATACTTGTATCAACACCACTTGCACCTCTGATCATCTCCACAAGAGGCCAAGGAAGCAGTCTCATCATGGGAATGAAATTACCGTAAAATGGTAGCTTGATCTCTCCTCTTCTGCCTAATTCTATAGCCTTCATGACGCTTTTGGCAACATAAGATGGTTCTAACTCAGGTGCAAATAATGAAGATGGAGTCTTGACCCCAGTGAACATTTTTGTCTTAAGTTGGCCTGGACAAATCAATAAAGTCTTGACTCCATGAGCGCTTAATGAAGGTGGGCCAAGTTCATACGTTAAGGACTCGTGCAATGCAATCAAACCAGATTTTGAAGCTCCATAAGCACTCAATCTTGCAGGAGATAAATAACCCAAAACAGATGCTATGGTCACGATATAGCCTCTATTGGCGTTCATCATTCCAGGTAAAAAAGCCTTGATTGTGTAAAAACTTGATAGTAAATTGACTTTGATGGTTTTTTCAATATCGTCAAAGCTCAAGTCAATGAGCGGTTTACCTCTCGTTATTCCTGCATTGTTGATTAACACTGTAACGTTTCCAATTTCCTTTTTGATTATTTCACTAATATGTAAAACTTCTTCTCGGCAGCTAACATCACATTTATAATATATAACGTTTTCAATACGATCCTCCTCGTGTTTTGGAATATCAATGTCAAGAATGATAATTTTGAACGTATTCTTGGAGCAGAACTGCTTAGTTAGTTCCTTTCCAAGACCCGAGGAACCGCCAGTGATTAAAACAATATCCTTCTCTGGGTCAAAAACCGTACCGATAACGATATCTGAAAAGCTCTTATAAGCCTTATTGAAACGGCAAAATGCAAGTGAAAGAGATACTGGTCCTGTCATGTTCTTTGAAACTTAAGCTTGTTAAACAGTGGGATAACTAAGAGTGAATGGCCAAACTTCAAAATTTGAATTCAAATAAACGGATAATGATAAAATTGAACAGCTCAAAGGGAAATCTGTGTGGACCACAAACATGGTTGTTTCCCTATTAGTGCAATATGTGTACTGTGTACACGACTATGTTTCTGGGTATTGCTCTTCTTTGTTTTCTTTTCTCTTCTAAGAAGCTTCATGGTACATAAGTTGATAAAATACATCAATCAAAAGAAATTGCATCAGAAAACACAATGTCACAACAGTTGAATATATTAAGAGTGAAAAGAAAAAGAGATCAGGACCCATTGCAGGCCCTTGTTCTTGAGAATCATGACAGCACCAAGAGATCGAAGAAGAATTCATATTACTTTAAATTTGCCCGGACAGAGATTGAAGAGTCACCTAGTGGGGATCAAGCATTTTTAACTATAGATGAATCCAAAAAATTAACATATGCTAATGAAAAGGTGCTGCTGCCCCCACTGCCTCTGGAATTGATCAAGGAGGTGAAAGAACCAGCATTATCAGAAGATATACTTTCGATGATAAAAGAGCAGGAATCAACTGCAACAACGGCGCAACAAAAACACAAAAAACCAGTCAGAAGAAAACACCAAAAGGCTGAACCAATTGAATCATACAATTCAGCTGGAGATTATGTGTATGATATCTATTTCAGAGACCACATTGACGATGAATCCAAATACGAACAACTTCGTATAGCCTACTTCACGTACGATGAGGATATGTTCAACTTCATTGATGAAACACCTGAAGATGAGAATGTGGAGCTGCTGGATGACGAGGATATTGACTCAAATGCAGAAGATTATTATCAAAATGATTATCCTGAGGATGAAGATAATGATAACAATGACTATTTGGATACGGAGGAACGAAGACATTTGAGTGAAATACTGGATAAGACAGAAGATTTAGTTATGAGTGATGATGAAGATGACGGTTTCGAAATACTGCATAATAAGCGAAGATTTAGTACAAAGGATTACCAGGCTTACAAGGACGGAGGACTCTTAGATAGCGAACAGGATTCCGGTCCTATCAATGATACAACGCAAGAGGGATTTGACAACCTGTATGACGATTTTTACGGAAGTGGGGATGAATATTATGAAGGACCCACGAGTTTTCTTGACGATGGAAGAGTAAGTGATGAAGATGAAGCAGAGTTTAAAAGAAATTATTTTTTCAAGAATGACGAAGATGATGAGTTGGCCATACATAGAGATAAAATATTTGGGAAATTGGAAAAAATGATCAATCAAAATCCCTAGACTATTAAATTATATAATTCAAATAACTTCCCCATTTTCTAACAACTTCAATAGCGTATCCAAAATTTTTTCGGGATCGTCTCTTAATCCATTGTGGAAATACTCATTTGTGATATATTGCTTGATTCCTTTGATATATTGTTTCAGTTTCATTGTCAATTCGAAATCCACGTATTGATCATGGAAATACGAGACAGCAGCAACAGGAACTGTATTTTGCAGAAGAACCAGTGGTTTGTAAAGTGGCTTGTCACCCCAATCGGCATTTTCGTGTAATTCATGAGCAAGACCTTTTAATGGTCTCAATTCAACAAAATCATCAAGCATTGACTTGTACACCATTTCACCAGTGAAATAGACAGCATTTTCAACTGTATCCCTTTTGCCGTCCGTTAATTTAATTCGTTTCAACAATGTAGGGTAATCATAATTAACCTTGCTTTCGTACCTCATTCTATCAGCAGACCAATTAGAGCTTTTACCGGTATCTAAATAGATGGCTTCTTGAAACAAGAAATAAATGATATTAGTGTCAAATCTTAACTCTGATTCTATAGCTTCCAATGTTCCAAAGGTAAACCTGCCACTGGTATTTAAGTCATTGTATAAGTTGAAAATGTGTTGATGAAGTTTATCAGTACCACTTGTTCCACCAAATGAAATTCCAGTAGCTTGTAATCTTTCTACTGACAAATTGCCCCCGTTTGGTAATTTAACATCATTTGAGTGAAGATATGCACATACAGTGTGCACCCTTTGTATATCTTCCGGGTACTTTTGATAATAAGCTTCATTTCTTTCCTCTGTTCTTAAGTATGTGGCATTATAAACATCATCTGGACCTCTATTGATTGGTGGAATACCACCGGCAATTAGAACTTGATTCAACTTTTGAGGATAGTAAGAGAGATAGGTAGTTGCACAAAACCCACCGTATGACTGACCCAATAAAGACCACTTATCTTTACCAATTAAGGCCTCACGAATAAGTTCTGCATCATTCACGATATCCAACGCCCGAAAGAATCGAAGATACTTTAGCCTCGTGAAGTCCGAGTCAAACTCCATTAGTCTTGCGGAATCAAGTTGCGTCGATAACCCAGTACCTCTCTGGTCCAAGTAAAGCATTTGAAAACCTTTATCAACCATGGCCTTGGTAATACCAGAGTAATCAGGAGGAGGACATGAAAATCCTGGTCCACCTTGTAAGTAAACGCATATATTGGAACCAGATTTTGGTAAGGCTAAAGTCCAATTCAGCTTTGAAGAAGGCAGTTTTCCTTGAGTTTGCTTTGTAACTAATCTTGCCACCACATTAATTTTCGGCGAGGAATTAGGTTCGGCGTAGTTCAACGGGACAACAAACTTTAATACCTGTATAAGAAGACCCTTGATACGATAAGCATCAATTATTTCGTAGTTACGATTATTCATGGCTATAAGTTCGATATAATCTTCTCTTTCAATTTGTTTTATATTTAAGTCCAACATAAATTATTGACTTTGTTTCTTTCATATAAACTGCTGTTTTTCAGGTTTTTTTTTTCTCACTGATATATTTTTTTATCACCGTCTTGAGGGCCCTTTTCTCACTAATAACTGAGAGAAACAAAAACACAGAGTACAGAGCCTCATATCTTTGCGTGCTCAGAGCGTGATGGTATGTCTTAACTGACCAGGTATACCGGTGATCATAATTTAATGAATTGTGTGTTCATATTTGATTAGACAAGTCTCGTCTTATCTACTTGTTATATTATTATCGTCTTCACGAAATTTAAGAAAATAAAAAAAAAAATTTTTTGTAAATTTTTTGTAAATTTTTCAAAACCTCATCGCTTTGCATTCAATCATATCAAATATACACAGGAAGATACCTGTTTCTAAGCTGGACCTCTATCACTCTTGGAAAATTCGATCCACCGATAGCTAACACCGGTAGACCAAATCGTTATATGCAATGAACTTATCCACAGCTGAGGGAATCACTCGTTACTTACGTTCCCAAGATACATCCATAGAGGACATAATACGAAGTCTGAACGAGTTGATCGACAATGATATCAAAGTATTACCCAATATGAATGTTTTCATTTTTGAATTGATTGTTGACAGGGTCAATGATTTCAAAAACAAAAAGTTCAAAGACATAAAATATAATTTTAAGATTTGGGATTTGTTTGTCAAGATATGGAAACGGTTCGATGCCTTGGAGTTTAAATTGACAAATAGTCATCTACGAAGACTTAAAATGGCTGAGATAATGATTGATATCTTCAACCATAAATTAGAAGTACCCATTATAGCGTCGATGTTAAATGCAGTCGAGTTGTTAATATCATCATCATTCCTTGACATTTCGTTGGATGATTCTACTAATATAATCAAAGCATATTTAACCAATGTCATAAGTCTATTGAATACCAAAGACGGTCAGATATTAGATTGGACAAAGACAGTGTTCAAGATTTACAAGAAATCAACAACCAACAATAGCAAAGCTTTGAGCAAAAAATATTTGAATGAGTTTTCCAGCTCCGTTTTACCTAGTCTGCTCAAAGTCGCCATTTCAGAATCAGTAGATATACCGACAAAAACTGTTATCAACTCGTTTATTGATGAAGCCTTGCTCAGAGAAAACTCGATGTCATATTTGTTATCGAACATTAGCAATCTAGTCAAAGTCTTCAATGATGATGATGTAACGCCAATAACTTGCATGTACCAAAAGATCGTTACACAAGTGGATGATACTTCTTTATTGCAAGAGATTTTTATTGAAGTAACTGAGAAGATTCCAGTTATCAAGGTTCAGTTATTGGAGCAGTTGTCAGGAGCAAAAAAATCATTGACACCAGAATTCTTGGGTTCACTTATTGAACAGGAATTGAATAAAAAGAGTGCAAACAAATTGGACTTGATATCTCACATTATTGATCTTGATTTGGGAGTAGCATTCACTTTTGCACCAAAAATTTTCCAATTATTGAAAACCGAGTCAGTAAATGCAGAAACTAGCTTCAAAGTGTCGTCAAAATTGATAGATTCTTATATAAGGGCAAGAGAGTTTGAAGATTTTTATCAGGCTTGGATTGAAATGGTTTCAGCAAATGTTGAGGTTTTCAAATCAGAGAGGTTCGGTTCTCTAGTATCCAAAAATTTATCTAATTTGTCAAGTTTCCAATTGGATCATCTTTTGAAAACAATTATTTTACCCAACTTATTACATGAGCCTTTGACTGATGAGAGCTTCAAATATCTTACAACATTGGTTCCTATAATTGAGTTTGCCAATGAATCTAATGATCATTTGAAAGTCAAAGCGTTGAAGTTGAACTTATATCCTGTTTTGAGCTTAAAGTTGAATTCCAAAAGCTTGAATAACGAGACTTTGGAAACGCTCTGGAAGATAATATACTGGTTATTGTGCTTGTTCGAAGACAGTGATTCAGAGGGTACTGAAAATCTCCATGAGATTTGTCAACAAATTGTTTCAGATGCTCAGAAGCAGTTGAAATCAAATATTTGTTACGTTTTTTATTCGCTTTTCAAAATTAAAGAGTTTTACAATTTTGAGTTCGATTCCAAAGTGTCTTCATCCTTTGTCAAATTCCTCAAATCCTCCGATCCAACAACTTTACAGTTTTGTTTTAATCGTTGGCTTGTAATTCTCAACAAATTCTTTGATGAAAAGGATATTTCCCCTTTGGTGAAACAATTATTGGAATACAGTGACTCCAAAGATTGTGCATGGGAAGACATTTTCAGTAATGAAGTTTTGTTTGAGCAATCCAATTTGATCTCAAAAATCATAGAACGCTCAATGGAGTTGCTGAAGGTCAAGGAAACAAGAATCAAATATTTGGATTTAATTATGAAAATCCCAGTCCAGTGCTACAACAGACAGGTCAAAGTTCAAATGTTGAATCTTGTTACAGAATTTGCAACAGAAGCAACTTCAGCTGACGAATTTCCAACATCTCTGGCAATCATCTTGAAGCTTCTTGAGTTTCCATCTTTCAAATCTAATTTGGAGTTGGACATCAAAGTTGTCTTTGAGTTGCTTCAATTGCATCCTTTTAACGATTTATCGAATCAGATAGTTGCAAAGATCTGGAAAAATCATACCAGCCAAGCTCATGAAGCGGCCCATAAATCTTGGACAGATCATTTAATCAAAAAGCTACAAAAATTTTACAAAAAATCACCAAGCAAGATATTGTCACCTGAGCATTTCGTCACGGCAACGGTGTTAGTTTCCAGAAACTCGGAAGAATACCAGGATCTTTCTGCACTCTTTCAAAAATCCATTTTTCATTTATTTGATGTGTTTGCAAGTGATGCAAATTCGTATGCTGTTTCCATTTCATGGATATTAGAAACCATGTTCAAGTTGGAATTTTCTGAGCCGCTTCCAATTTCTTCACTAAAATCATCCATCAATTCTATCAGTCCATTGTCAATTGATATAAGCCTTCATGTTTTCAACTTGTTGGCAAAGGTTTCTCCAACAGATTTTGAAAGCTCTGTGTACATGTTAGCATTATATGTCGTTCTTAGACCTGATTCCAAATCCGTTGACGAAGGTATGGAAAGATACTTGAAAAAATCTACTATGGAAGAGTTGTTGAAAAGTTTGGAATACGTCTTGCAAAGTTTTGCAGATGTTGAAGAAAATCAAGACCAGTATTTTACGCTTTTAAGCCTATTCTTAAGATCGTTCCAACATTATAAGGAAAAGGATGATAACAGGCAGCTTCAACATTACTTAACGTCAACATTATCAAGCATTCTTTCCTCGAAATTTGAATATGAAAATAGCATCATTGCAATATTGAGTACTTTGAGATTTATATTAACCGAATTGGGATGGGCAATAACGCAATATTCATTTGAATTGACAGTATCAATTATTACCAGGGTTACAACTTTCACTAAAAGAAATACATCGGACAAATCGGTCCAAATCTACATATCAAATTCACAAATACTATCTACTATTTTATTGCACCACCGTCACAGACTTTCTGGTCGTCATCATCTTATCATTAATTCATTTACGGTTTTATTAGAATGTTTATTTTACAAAAAAAATCAAACACCCATCATCTCCGAAGCGGCAGAATGCGGTAAAGCGTATCAAAGACTTTTAACCAATTTATGTGAACCCGGAAAGATATCACAATCTACTTCAGCCAATCAATTGAGTTCAGTTTCCTCTTTGTTGAAGAAAACATTGAGAAACTTTGTACCGGTGATTTTGATCAACTACATCAATTTGCAGATCCACTTCAACATGCATAGTGCAATAAGGGAGGAGATATTGAGTGGAGTGTTTGTCATTTTTGATACGTTAACCCTGGACGAATTGGTGGTTGTTAATTCATCATTAGATGCCACAGGTAAATCTTATTTCAAACTCTTGTACAATGATTACAAGAAGTTTGGTAAATGGCAAGAAGATGTGTAGATACATAGTTAGATAAGAATAGAATTTGCTGGAAATAGCATTAATGTCGTGTATTTCGTATCAACTACCCTTTTTGGGGAATTAGAAGGTTCTAGTACATTCTAGAAATTTTCAGTGTGATAACCTGTTTAGTCAAAAATGACATGATTAAAAAGTAAATGATAATATATAAAAGCTCAAGATTCTTCAATTTTGATAGGAAGTTTTGTATTTCTTATAATCAATAGATATTATAATAATTAATAATGGACTCATCACAATTTACAGATAACGCTTTAGAAATCATAAAGAATGCTACTGAGTTAGCAACTAATTATTCACATCCACAAATCACACCATTGCATTTGTTGGCAGCAATGATACCAACAGATGACTCTCCAAATAACTATTTGAAGACATTGGTAGAGAGAGGTAGATTTGAGTGGCCAAAGTTTCAAAGATTGGTGAATAGCCATCTTGTAAGGATACCAGCTCAAAACCCACCTCCAACAGAAGTTTATCCAAGCGGTGCATTTGCTCAAGTGATTAAACAAGCAGAAAAGTTTCAAAAACAACAGAAAGATAGCTATGTTGGTCAAGATCATATATTGCTCGCGCTTTTGGAAGATAATACCGTTCAAAGATTGGTTAAAGATGCTGGAATCACCATCGAAGGGCTTAAGACACAAATCATAGAATTAAGGGGAAATCAAAGAATTGATTCAAGACAAGCTGATTCCTCAACCAAGTATGAATTCTTGGGTAAATATGCTCAAGATTTAACTCAACAAGCCATAGAAGGTAAGATTGATCCAGTGATCGGTAGAGAAGAAGAGATTCGTCGTACTATCAGAATATTGGCAAGAAAGAAGAAGAGTAATGCTTGTTTGGTAGGTGATCCTGGTGTTGGTAAGACAACAATTGTAGAAGGTGTTGCTCAAAGAATCATAGATAATGATGTCCCTTCCATTTTACAAAACGCCAAATTGTATGCCTTGGATTTGGGTGCTTTGAAAGCAGGTGCTAAATATCAAGGTGAATTTGAAGAAAGAGTCAAAGGTGTTTTGAAAGATATCCAAGATTCAAAACAGTTTATCATCTTATTCATTGATGAAATCCACATGTTAATGGGTGATGGTAAAGGTGATGTTGCTAACTTATTGAAACCTATGTTGGCATCAGGTGAATTAACTGTAATTGGTGCAACTACATCTGAAGAATACCGTGCACATGTTGAGAAAGATGGTGCTTTCGAAAGGAGATTCCAAAAAGTTGAAGTTAGAGAACCAACAATCGACGAGACTGTTACTATATTGAGAGGTTTACAACCAAAATATGAAATTCATCACGGTGTTCGTATTTTGGACTCTGCTTTGGTAACAGCATCTCAATTGGCTTCGAGATATTTGACTTACAGAAAGTTACCTGATAGTGCAGTTGACTTGATCGATGAAGCTGCTGCCACAATTGCTGTAGCCAGGGACTCTAAACCAGAAGAGTTAGATTCATTGGAAAGGCAAGTGCAATTATTAGAGGTTGAAATCAAAGCCTTGGAAAGAGATCAAGATGCAGACTCTACAACAAAAGAGAGATTGGAAACTGCTAGACAGAAATACCAATCATTAGAAGAACAATTACAACCTATAAGGGAAAAGTACGCCCAAGAAAGACTGGCTCACACAGAATTGACCGAGGCCAAAAAGAAGTTGGATGAATTAGAAATCAAAGCTCAAGATGCTGAGAGAAGACATGATACTGCAACTGCTGCAGATTTAAGATATTACGCAATCCCAAGTCTTTCAGAAAGGATTGATCAGTTGGAAGTCAAAGTTGCAGAAGAGGAAAACAACATTTCTGGTGACTCAAGTTTCAAGAACGTGGTTGATTCTGATATCGTTGCAGAGACTGCCGCTAGATTGACAGGAATTCCAGTCTCCAAATTGACTCAAGCCGAAAATGCCAAATTAATCAATATGGAAAATGTATTAGCTTCCCAAGTTGTTGGTCAAGGTGAGGCTATCAAGGCTGTCTCCAATGCCATCAGATTAACAAGATCCGGTTTGGCTAATCCTGATCAACCTTCATCATTCCTTTTCCTTGGTTTGTCTGGTTCGGGTAAGACTGAATTGGCTAAAAAGTTGGCTGATTTCTTATTCTCTGACGAGAAGGCAATGATCAGAATTGATTGTTCAGAGTTGACTGAGAAATTCTCGGTTTCCAAATTGATTGGTACTACAGCTGGTTATATTGGTTATGATGAAGGTGGTATGTTGACCAATCAATTGGCTCGTCATCCTTACTCGGTCGTTCTTTTTGATGAAGTTGAGAAGGCCGCTCCAGAGGTTTTGAATATCATGTTGCAGATGTTGGATGATGGTAGAATCACTGCCTCAAACGGTAAAGTCATCAATTGTTCCAACTGTATTGTCATTATGACTTCTAACTTAGGTGCTCAATACATTAATGCATCAAAGGGCTCAAAGATCACCAATGAGACCAAAGAACAAGTAATGACTGCTGTCAGAGCCCACTTCAGGCCAGAATTCTTAAACAGAATTAGTGCCACAGTGGTTTTCAACCGTTTGTCAAGAAAGGCCATTACAAAGATCGTTCAAATACGTCTTAAGGAGATCCAGAAGAGATTTGAAAGCAGTGGTAAACAAATTAAGTTGGATGTTGCACCTGAAGCTCTTGAATATTTGTGCAAGAATGGTTACTCATCGGATATGGGTGCTAGACCATTGAACAGATTGATACAAAATGAAATCTTGAACGCGTTGGCCATAATGATACTTAAAGGACAAGTCAAAGACAAGGAAACTGTCCAAATCAAGTTGGGACCAAAGCGTTTGATGGTTGTTCCAAATCACGCCGCCGAAGACGTAGATATGGATGTCGATGTAGATGATTGGACTGATGCCGCTGACACCGATGATGACGAATTGGTTTCAGACAACGTTGATTAGTTTGATTCTTAGTTGGTTTTTATTATTTTTCAGTTCTCTAAATAGTTTAATTTAATCTTTAGCTTTTAATTGATTACCATTTCGTAGATTAGAGATATCTCCTTGAGTGGAGTGTACAGGCTTATCACGTTGATATATGGTTAAGCATAATTTTATAAAAAAAAACACAGAAAACGAAAAAAAAGTGCACTCAAAAATTACACTTACACTAATCTATTGTCTCATCAGCATATAGCCGCTTTGAACAAATCCAGCCGCTTAATCATATAAAGTTACTCAACAATCACATATCAATTGCTATTGCTGTTTTGTATTTCACCTAGATAGTTTTCATTAGTCATCTCGCCATGTCCTTTTTTGGGTCGTTAAAGGAGAAGGTCTCAAGCCTATCACTTTTGGACAGACAACTCGTTAATCAGCCCAAGCAGAGCAAGGATGAGATATTTAGACTGGAGTACAATTTACCAGATACAGAGAACATAATTGATGAAAGTGCGGCAGAAATTTCCATTTCATCTCCATATTCGAAAACTCAGCCATCGCTGAATGGTAATATACAATACTTTTCTGGTAAGATTTATATGACTGAGCACTTTTTGGTTTTCAGAGATTCCTATGATAAGAATACATGTTCATTTGTCTTACATTATAGTGCTATAAAAAAGGTTGAAAGGATGCCATCCCAGGCCTACCTTTTTGCACTATCCATCACCACATATTCCAAATTAAACTTTGTAATTCAATTCATTGGTATCAGATCAAGGTCTGAGCACTTTTCACATAATCTCAAGTTGAAGCTTAGAGAAAACTTACCGAATGTGAAACTGTTGAGGCCATTTATTGAGACTTGCTACTCAGAATACTTGTTGTCAAAAAATAATTGTAATCCTGAGATTGTCAAAGAGACCCCACCGGGAGGTTTGGGTCTTACCTTTAAATATCCAGGAGATGCCAAAAAATTGAGAGATAAGCCCAAGATGAAGCTATGGTTTGATTACTTTAGGGCCAATGGAAGAAACATAACCATGTCTCGTAATCTGATGTTTTACAAATTGGTTAGAGTAGGGTTGCCTAATAGATTAAGAGGTGAACTCTGGGAGTATTGTTGTGGTGCTATGTACCTTAGGCTTGGAAATCCAGATGAGTACCTTAACTTGTTGAAAGATAATGAAAACAAGCGTACATTGGCTATGGATGAAATTGAAAAAGATTTGAACAGATCATTACCAGAGTATCCTCTGTATCAAAAGGAGGAAGGTATCAACAGATTACGTAGAGTCCTAACAGCATATTCCTGGAAGAATCCGGAGTTGGGATATTGCCAAGCTATGAACATTGTGGTAGCAGCTTTGTTGATTTACATGTCTGAAGAGCAAGCCTTCTGGACTTTAAAAGTAATATGTGACACCATGGTTCCCGGATATTATTCCAAAACTATGTATGGTACCTTATTGGACCAGAAAGTTTATGAATCGTTGGTTCAAAAGACAATGCCAATCCTTTGGGAGCACATCAGTTTAAATGACATTCAGCTTTCCGTCGTTTCCTTACCTTGGTTTTTGTCATTGTTCCTCAGTTCTATGCCTTTGGTATTTGCTTTCAGAATTGTCGATATATTTTTTTTGAATGGTCCAAAAACTTTATTTCAAGTTGCTCTTGCAATTCTACGAGTTAATGGCGAAGAGTTACTTGCCGCGGAAGATGATGGGACATTCATATCCATTCTTAAAGATTATTTCTCCACACTAGATCAATCAGCACATCCAAACTCTCCTATGGAAAAATATAGGTCAATCACCAAGTTTCAAGAGCTATTGGTTGTTGCTTTCAAAGAGTTTTCAATAGTTACTGATGAAATGGTTGAAACGTTCCGTGCCAAGAACAAGAATGATGTATATCAAGGGATTGAAAACTTTGTCAAGAGAACTCAAATTCGTAACTTGCCAAAGACTAAAAATTTGACTCAAGAACACCTCTCCAATATATATGAAAGGTATTATCAAGTGGTTGATTCCAATAGCTTGGAAGTTGATGATAATTCAAGCACCATGAATTTTTCAGCATTCAAAAAATTTATGGCTCAAATCACAGACTGGGTTAACTTGAACAATCAATATGAGGATAAGAATCAAGAGGCCTTCCTCAGAAGATTGTTTTCGAGTGCAGATACAGAAAACCAAGAACTGTTGACGCTTGAAAATCTTGTAATGTTGTTAAATAAACTTGTTGAACCAGACTTGATGGAGATGCTATCCAATTTCTTTGCATTATATGATATCGAAGGTACTGGGAAAATATTGAATGAAGGAATTTTAGAGCTTTCCGAGGATTTATTGTATTTGACTACTCCATGGAGAGATGGATTCAAATTAGACTCTATAACAAACAAGGCCATTGAAAGTGCAATGGCTGATAAGATTATTGAGCAAAGATTGCAAATTCAAAAAGAAAAGGAGGCAAAGGGTGAAATAGTTGAGATGGATGAGATTGAAATCCCAGCTACTGTTGAAATTGATAGAGAGAGACTTGAGCATGAGCAATCGCAAAGGTATCTTACCGCTGCAAGCAACTTTATTCAAAGAGCGTTTGAATACGCCCAACCAGTCGAAAATCCGGAAGCTCCATTAATCGACTTGGAAGATGATGAAAGTAATCTGAAGTTCAAAAAGTTGACTGCAAATGTTGCTTTGGATCCAACACATCCAAAATATGTCAACTTGGCTACTTTCAGGATGGTGGTATTAGCAGACGAGGTGTATGAGTTGTTTTTTGCCGAGACATTCAGATATTCAATTCATGTTGACAGCAAAATGGACGGTGGAAGCAACAATTCTCGTAACTTGCGTGATATGTTTGATGGGTTATTAGCTGACGGAAGAAGAGTTGCAAACGAGGTTCGTCGTCGTATGGATACATCTTCAAGTGTTTCAGTCAACTCAAAAGTCCAAGACGGTCAAAGTAGATCAAGAGCACGTACAGTCAATTCTATGCATGACGATGATTACGATGATGATGATTTCGGAAGTCCACTGAATCACCAAGACGTTGAAGAGTTGCTCAGCTCCGAAGCTCAAGTGCTCTTAGGAGATGTTGTCCCCACTGAAAGCAGAAATGCTCTGAATACCCCCAATCCGGCAAGACCAAGCTCAGTAACCAATCCTCAAACTACAGAAGCTCATGATGAAGGGGGAGTTGAGTTTGAAACTGTTTAATAACTGGCATCATACACCAGTTCTTCATTAGGAGTTGTCGAATCTGGTACCGCAGAACGTGGTTTGGTTGTGAATACTTACGTATTCAGAAAGAGAAATTAATAGAATATTACACTCTTAAAGTTTCCTAAAATAAATTCGCATGTAACATCAAAAGAAAAAAAAAAAAAAAATGCAACATTCTAGAAGGTCACTAAAGAAGAAAAATTTTCTTCTATTAAGAGAGTGTGCATCCGTTTCCCCTGAAAGAAAAACCCTGTTCAACTGGCGGAAATGCTTTTATTTTACGCTTGGTGGAGCATACTCCGAGCCTTTCCAGAACAAAACGCTAGAAGGATAGAAATGGCCTGATTTTTACTCACCGTTACCGCGATCGAGTGATGTTTAGAGTGTCAACTGCGATTAAATTAAACTTAAGCGCCAAGTAGTAACTTTTCAAAACTACATTTGTCAAGGGTCTCCCATGTAAGTGAGTCCTTTTACTCAAAGCTCGATTTTCACTTGAATAGGAAACCACCATCCTTAATTTTATTCTTACAATTTAGGACACCAACTTAAAAAATCAAAATATGCGTCATCTGCGTTTTACTTTGCTCCTATTTACGACTCTGTCAAAAAATTATCACTCACCCTTGCTACTCAGGGTCCCTTTGAGCCCCACGCTTCAAGCATAGTCAAAAATCTTGGGTAGCAACTTGGCAAACCTTTTTAACAATTCTGGCTAGATATTATTATTGAATTATAGATATTATTAAGGTTACCTGCAAAATTCTTTACTCAAATCACATAAAGTCGAAGCCGGACTTATATTCTCAATGCAGAGAGTCAACCAAGTGGAAATGAGCGGGGGGCTTTCGAATTTGGGATGGAATGCCATTGGACAGAGCAATTTTTCAACTGAGAATAAAATAGACTGAGATTTGCTTTGGAATTACTACAGTTGTTTGTTATTTTTAATGTATGGTTCATGATGATGGAATAAGATTATATATTGAATTTCGAAAAACAAAAACTTTTCAGACGGATTCCAGTTCTTTCCTCTTCTTCATCCTGTGCTCCTTTCTGACTCTTCTACTCCTTATTTTCAGATCTTTTCTTGTATTTCTCCAAGAATCAACTGCTCTCTGTATCAACCCTCTGCGTCCTCTGATTTCTGGATTATATTCCGCCAATTTCCAACCTATTATGTTACACTCTCTTTCGTAATTTCCCCTCTTTCCCGAATATTCTTCTGGAGAGCACATTGCTCCAGGGTATATGCAATTATCTCTCAAAAACTCTTCATCAAGATTTATTGGGGTGAAGAAATCTATTTGTGGACAATGAAGAGAAAACTTTGTAATGACTTTCTTGTTTGAGTATGAGAATACTAACAATTCCTTCCCTGTTGCTTCATCAAAAGTTATGACTGGAGGAGATGCTCGTATTGGACCTGGTTGTGAATTGTATTTTTCATTGAATGCTTTAAATGTACGTGATGATGTCTTTGGAGCCTTTTTTACCCCTTTTGAAGGAGAGAAAATTTCCCTTTCAGTAGTGTCCAATGGTGGAGGTGGTGTTAAATATCCATCAGTGTGGTATACTGTGGAAATTTCACTTAAATGTTCACTTTCCATTGAGTGGAGAGATATTGGAGGTGATTGCATTTGCTGAGTTGTTTGATGTAATTGTTGATTTTTTTCAACCTGTGGATTTATATATACGAAATCCTCAAAAGGTTGTGGTGTTGTCTCTTGTGAATAATACACGATGTCTGTATTGCCGTCCGGAACGACAGCTGGTGATTGCTGAATGACAAATGCATTTGTGGAAAAATCGTCTTGATTGAAGCTTTCTGTTTGGAAATAAAAGCTTGAAGCTCCATCCACTTGAGAGCCAGGTGTTGGCATCTGGTAGCATGCGTTATTCATTTGGAGATAGTAGTATTGTTGTTGAAGTTGAATTTGATCTTGCTGTGAAGTAGCAAACAGCTGCTGAGGAATTTGCGATATATGCTGAGGAGCAAAGTCTTCTGTATCTGTTGGTGAATAGGTTATCTTTTCCTCCATCACATTGACTGGACTTTGATCGTTATTGACATTAGTTAACTGAGTTGGTTCTGGATTTTCAGTATTGGATGCCTCAATAAAACGAGGAAGATAGTTCAAGTCCATTAGAAGTTGATGCATTGTTAGTGACTTTAACGAGATACAATTTCTTTCGATGCCGATTCAGCTTTATTTATATTTAAGATGAGAAACTTTAGTGTCTTCATCAAAAGAAAAGACGATGCATGAAATGTGAAATTATCTATGGGAAACAGATTGGAAGTAAATCGTTCTCAAGATTTCTCCGAGTGTGAACAATATTTCTCACAATACAGATACATGCATCAATATGTACGATTATTATCAACTGAGAAAAAGAAAGTACTTGCATAAAAATAATTCTGAAATTCCAAACTACCAATATTCAGAATAAAATATTTTTGAATGACTACCTGTACCAATCAAATTTGAATGGATGAACCCATGACACCATCAACAGCAGTTTTGAAGTCGTTTATTTTACCGCTTTCGGAGGTAGTGGTACCTAAGAATCGTTTTATTTATAGAAAAAGGTGGAAAATAAGTTATAGTGCTACTACCTTTATTGCTTCTAAACCCGCTTGGTTTTCTTTTTCTGCTAACCTTTTTTTTTCTTTTATTTGCTCTTTCTCAACAAAATGAGTTGATTTTTTAAGTGAAACTTTAAATTCGCTTGCAGAGTGTGATACCCTGATTAGGTGTTTTCCTTGGCGAAGAATGACTGGTACGAATTAGAATGCTGGTTTTGATGCCTCTCAATGCCACGTTAGTCTAAGCTCGCTTACTTCCTGAACTTTGCTCAACTAGCGTTGTGAGATCGATCGAATTGAAGCCAAGATGATATTATTTGAGACACACATGTACAGCTTGGTTTTAGGCGAGCAGTATCTTCTGTTATTTAAATTCATACGATGGAGACCATGTTGAAGTTAATTGACAAGTTTTTATGGGAGATTGGCGGTAAAAGTGACAAAGCGCGTAGTTGAACACCCGAAAAAAACACTGATACATCTATAAGCATATATATTTGAATACACACGCCTTGCAAATTATTGTGATTATCTATTACAAAATTTGAATGTTCTCTACTCTTTTCAGTTGTACTAAAACAATCTGAAGTCGAGCAAATACTAGAATTTCTGACTGTTATGGAACCTTTGGTGTATGAAGCAAGATTGTTTAAAAAATTTTATCATTTCATATAATATTATTGTTCAGCGGAAAATATAAGTGACTTACGGACTTTATGTTACTTTGTCGGAGTTCATCATTACAATAAACTTTTTTCTCCTTTTCGAGACCAAATGTATACATTTTTAGCTCAACTTTTTACAATAAGTGATCCACAGTTTAAGAAGCAGCACATACCTCAAAAATAAAATGAATTGCTTTAATGAGAATCTTAGTGGTTGTAGAAGTCCCAACCATCAGTTTGATTACCAAACTTGCCATTCTGACTAGTTCAGTTATACATACATTTCATAGTCTTCTTTCATCAGAGCTTAGGTCGCGCAGCGAGTTCAACAATTTAAGATAGCGAAACAAGAACAATCACCGTAGTTTCTTGAAAGGTAGCTTAGTTCTTCGTGATTCTTTTTTCGTACTTGCTCATGGTGATGAAGAGTGTCAAACTGTAAATCAAACTGAAGCTGTGAAGAATTGAGGTTTGCGCATTGACTGTGAAAAACAATAGGAAGAATGTACGGCATATTTGGCCAGATTTGAGATCTTCTAATCTAATATATGCAAGTGTCGAAATTCATGTTTTAAGTTTAAACTCAAAAACGAAAGAAAAAACACAATAAAAAAAAAACACAATAGCATATAGATATAGTTGTGAGAAGTTTTTTTAAAATGATTGCAAAGTTCACTTGCTTTACAAGAATGAGAAATGAGTTTTAATTTGAAGCAGAATAAATACAGACAATTAAACGGGTGATTCAAAGGCGAGAAATAAAAAAGCAGCCAGTTGTGAGTTAAGTTTCGTCGTATTTTGATATGATAAAAATTGTTGATTTGCATAGTTCTGCATCATATATGCGTTCACCAAAGCAACGCAATGAATAAACAGCATTAAAAAAAATTATAGTTTCCATTGCATTTGGTCTAAACAGACAGCTTTTGGAGTAATACGCTGCTGAGTATCTGCATCGGTAATCATTAGAGAATAAAAATTGTCAAAACACAACATGAACGTACATTCGTTGATTTAAAAGTACACATCAAGTTTGTCACTGACATATTTCCTCACATGATAAGAATATTCTTGATTAACCAATAATACAAAGCGTTCTTAGCAACTATTTTGTTTTTGAAAGGCCAATTTGAAGATATTTTACGCACTTTTTTTAGCACTTCTTATTAAAGTTCAAGTGACGTGCATACCCCATGAGAATGAGAATAACACTTAATCATTTGATCAGTAATTTATATAATGTTAACTTTTTCTCTCGTGTTAAAATCTAGCTCAAAATTTATATTTGTATTTCGTTCTAAAGATAAAGGAAGTCATGATGTGACTAATTGGTCATATATTAAAAAGCTGGATGAATCTTTTCAATATACAACAGCTTTATCTAATCTCACATGAATAACTACTAACGATTACAGCAAAACCTTTCAGTTTCAATTTCCGTTGTTTTCTTTATTTCGTTTAAGCAGAAGATTCACGGAAGCATATAAAAAATAAACCTACAAATATATTAAATGTCAGTTGTAGCTGGAGGTGTTCCGAAATTGGATATAATTTTTGAGCATGGCTTAATGGAGACTCCAACTTAATTGAGTCATTTTTCTACATCCTTTTTGCCAATGTGGAGTTTCGTCGTGTGTCGCAGACTCAAAATGCACCAAAACAGAAAACATCTGGTAAAGTCTTAGAAAAAAAAAACGTGAGCGAAATTGAAATAAGTTTGCTTTTAAGGAGGTGATAGTGATCTGGATAGTTATTATAACATTGGAATTAAATAATTATAGTCAAAAGTCCAAAATCAATCAATCAGAGTGTTAAATAATTAAAAGATATGTCAAATAGTGAAATAGATCCTTCAAAATTGACTCCTCAAGAGTTGAAGATATATAAATTGTATGGTAAATTGCCAACAAGGACAGATTTATTGCAATCAAAACTTAAAGATCGTAAATATTTTGATTCTGGTGATTATGCAATGAGTAAAGCAGGTGTTAGTGACAGTCCAAGTTCTACTCGTGTTGAGAAATTAGAACATCCAGATTTAGAAAAAATTCAAAGGATAAATAGAAATTCAATAAGTGGTGGACAAAGTGGTCAAGTTTTCAGTCCAACTAATGCTCATCTGAGATTATCCAGTGTTAGTACTCCTGGTGTTATTGGTGCTCAAAATGGTGGGAATGTTATGTTCAGTGGTAAATCAAATTTAGAAAATGAGCTTACAGATGATGATAATTGAAAATAATACAATTTATACTTCTTGCATTTGATTTTTCCCAATTGTTCCGCTTTCTTTTGTTTTTACTTTCTGCATTATACACCCACCATTTGGATCATAGTTACTGAAGCTTTCTTTGCTTTGTTCTGAGACTATTATTGAGCCTTTGACGCTAATATCATTGTGGTGTTGATATCTATATATTTCAAATATGTTTACCAAATGACGATTTTGACCTATTGGTTACGTTTCAAGTAATACAAGTACTCAGTAAGGTGTAATGTATACAGTTATTACAAACAACCAATTTCTCCTTTGTTTATATTATAAACTTCATAACCACGAAAATTATCCCTCTCGTATTAAAACCCTATTAAATTATACATTATACATATTCCATAAAACAATACAAAACTCAACTGACTCGCAATTAATTCTCCAAAAAAACCCAAAACCACTTATTAACCATTTCACAAAAAATTTCTCTCAATTAAAAAAACACATTCACCAAGGAAGGAGAGACTTTGATGCTCATCATCATTGAAAATATTTCAAACTTGAAGATTTATTTCGGGAGCCAAATAAAAAACCTAAACTGAAACTGAACGAAGCAATGATCACAGATAAACAAGTTATCTGGAATAATATGTTACTCAAATTTATATCCTTCCTACCTTTTGAAACGATTGGCTTCTCCTTTCTCCTTTTACTTCTTTGAAACTTCAAATCATTGTCAACAGATGAACCAAGAGATGATGACGACGAAGGCATCTCTGGAATTGTATCACCCGAGTAATGATAATCATGATGTCTTTTCGTTGAAACCTTATTTAAAGCGCCAACAACTGTTACTGAAGTTGCTGTTGTATTCGATGACCTTCTTTCATATTGTTGGCGGTGTTGGTCAGCCATATCCCAAAGAATTGTCGTAAGAGATCCATCGTCATCGTTAACTCTGTTATTATTTGCAAATCCACTCTCTGTATTAAATGCATCGAATACCAATTTCTCAGACGACGAATCTGATTCATTGTTGCTAGACAGAATCTTGTAAGGGTCCAAATCAATCCATGACCCTTCGGCTCTTCTGAGAGTATTCAAATCTTCCTGTGAATAGACAATGTCTTCATTTAAAGAGTAATCATTCTCTAGTATTGATTGGTCAGTCAAGTACAACTCTTTATTGGCGTTTTGACTCCAAGATTTTAAATATTGGGTATTATATAAATTGTTTCCCTTCGTCATTTTCCGCGTTTAAAGAAGCTTCAAGAAGGGATTCACGTGTTTTTCAATTTGCTAGTCCAGTATGCAATGCCTTTCAATGATGAATTTCTATGTCGATTGGTTTTGTTCAAGTAGCGATGTTGTAATTATAATCACACTACACTTCTATTATAAATTATATCTCATCGCCTTTATAATTATAAATATTTTTTAATTTTATTTTTTTGTGTCACAAAAACATTTTTTGCTCTCAAAGTTTTATCTAGATTAACATTTCCAGACTTGGTAATCTAGATACCAATAGGGAGCCAACATCTCTTCAAAGATTCTTAGTTATCCAAATGTGGTTGAGGCAAGATCTAGCCAGTTTATGGCTCAACAAGTTGTGGCACCTATTGGTGCTTCGAAAGTTTAAAAGAGGTAGCATCTGCTGTACAATGTCATCACTAGCCGTGCAATTCTACAAGAACTATATTCTTTAATTGTATGAATTGATGTCACTATCAACTTTTAATTATTGTATTGTATACATTTGGTGTTAGCAGCAACTTTACCACTTCTCCAAATTTTAAGAAGCCCAAGAAAATCAGAATCTTATACGATATACAGAGGTTCAACGAGGTTTTGAGAGAGTTAGTGCTTAAAGCGGCTAGTAGTGTCTTATGATAAGTTCCAATATCTATTACTAGCCATGAATAGAACTCATTAGTAAATGAATCATGATAATAGTACCCCAGAAATGTTTTTAAAGCCTGTTCTTGTCTTCTTGTTGAGATTATTTTTTAATATAAGCATTTTCAGAATAAAGATGACACAGAAGAATTTCATCTTTAACGCAGCAAATGATGTTGTTAGAGATTGAAAAAATTCGTAAATCCTCTTGTATTTTTAATGGTGGTTGTGTTGATCTCATCTTATTATCGTTGAGTGATTGATGATGAGATTCGGTTTTAAAAATTAAAGTTGTCTGCGATTTTGGATTATTAGTGGTCCAAATGGGTAGCAAGATTGATTGGCGTTATTACATTATTTGATGGATTATCATAAAGTATCCGTGTAAATGGACTTTGGGGTAGGGACTAAGTTCCTCTGCAGGCTAGGCCTATCTGTTTATCTATCTGGTACTAGAATATGACTTGCTATATATATCTAGTCATGCTGGGATAAGCCAGGTTTAGTCAAAGTCAGGTGACGAAAATGGCTGAATTGAGTCGTGCAGACACGTCTTGTTTTGACTTGTTCGTTTACTAAACAAATGGCGAAGAGAGAATTAGTTAACAAAAATACAGAACATATATTTATATATGGATAGCTAAATAGATATATTTATATTATCATACACACAATACCAAGCCAGCTGTCATCATTGAACTTCAGAAGCTCACTATATATAAAAACACTCAACATCAATTTCCATCTCCTAGTAAATTATAAAAGCAAGTGGTGAATCACAACTTATAACATAGACTATTTTCAAATCACATGCTGCAATTAGAATCAATACGTACCAAAAACAATGGGTCGACAACAAGCTTAAATGCCAAGTCGGCTTTGTACAGAATATATAGCGAAGGTGATATCAACACCGATATGGATAATACTGACATTTATTCCAATTTGAATAATGATATCAATAAACATCCACAAGATCCGAAATCATCGTCAAAATCGCCACACTCTGAATCAAAATTGAGACAAATATCAACTTTTTTGTGGAAGATAGTATTATTGGGATTCTTGGGTAATTGCTATTTTTGGTTGTTAGAATCAATTGACATTGGTAAGAGAATCCAATTACCAAGTTTGGAAGATTTCCAAATATTGTTTGTATTTTCCAAATTGGAAATTTTTCAACAGTTGGATCCTCAATTAAAAATCTTTATCAATCATGCTATATTCGGAATCTTATTAGGTACCATAGATGCATTTTTCTTTGACTCTTTACTCAAATCTCACATAAACATTCCAAAAAGATCAACTAAAAACCAAGAGTCGACAACAATTATAAGATCATTAATAGCCATCGTTGGAATTGCATACGGTTTGAAAACTTTAGAATGGGAATCTTCATTACAAGCCTCTTTGGCATGGTCATTATTGAATCCATGTTTGTGGATCTTGATGGACGGTACTATATATGGATTCATCATTGATTCTATTGTCACCATTTCATTATGTTACCTAAGTTATCAATATGATCCTGCATTTTTCTTAACTTCAACTACACAGGAATTTTGGAGTAAGATCTTGTGGATTGGAAGTGCTGGGTTTGTTGGTTTATTAGTTTTTGGAAAAGTTGGAAGATTTTTATTCGAATGAACGGTACATTACATCAAGGACTTGTATAAAATTTTATAGGTATATGGATTTATAAATCATTATAATTTTCATTGTTCTTCTTCAATATAGGAAGTAAGGTATTTCGCCAATGCTATCCCCACCACTAGGCAAGATACTAACCATCTGATCAAACTGCCAATGAGACTCCCATTAATACATTCAACATCAATTATAATATCATTTAAAAAATCTTCGATATGTAATGGTGTCGAGGCATAATAATTCGGTCTCAATTTTATCTTTAAGTAGACTCGTGAATGAGGAATTTCATCATTGGGTAGTATATTCAATTGTGATAATTCAACATCCACTGGATTCAACGCACTCCAACATACTTTGAAATTGTAATTCGTATCTGCTTCAACATTGACTAATTCAACCATAATTGAAACTGGAGATAAATTTCGAGAGTTTTTGATCACATGAGACTTCTTCTTTGTGAATTTTAACAAATCAACATTTACTTTCCTTTTCACCTCGGGAGATACTGTATATATATCTTTCAATGTTGATAGTTTAATCGGATCATCAGAATTGTTTATAATTGTATAAGGAGCGGGATTGAAGTCTTTTGGGATATTAATTTCTATCACCTCTGTATTGGCATACGCTGTTGATATCAACTGTAGCATGAATAGTATCGATAGTATCAATTTTGTAGAAATCATTTTGATCGATATGTGTATGTGTGTGTTTTTGATGAGATGCATCTTTTAGGTGTTTTTTTCATTTTGGTTACTAAAATATCTACAAATTTTTTGATACCAATGGAAATCGTATTGTAAATCGAATGAATAAATAAATAAATAAATAGATAGATTAATAAATAAATAAATAATTATAATAGTAATAATAATAAATAGATAATAGTAATAATAATAAATAGATAATAGTTAAATAGGTGATGGATAGGTCAAAAAGAAAAAAAGCCTAAAGCTCATTTCCCATAATCAAGCCTTGGCCTCTGTGAATATTCTAACGGGGTACTCTTCCGTGTACATTCCATGTTCAGGTTCCTTCAGAAGACGCCATTTGAACTTGTTCAAATTAGGAGCAATGACTGGTTCCCCTTCGGCACCCAAAATTTCACCTTTGATGATTTTTGGATCCAAACTAGTTAAAGTGGAACTCAACAAGACACCATTATCTTTGTAAACTTCCAATTCCTTCGTACCCTTCTCACCAATTGAAATTCTTGGATTGGCAACAGATCCTAATTTCAATAATCCACTTACTTTGGCTTGATTGAAAGCTGTAACTCTTGGGTAATTTCTTCTGTGATCTCTTTTAAAATAAGGATTTCCAACAATATCACCAGCTGGAACGGTCTTTGGATCTTTGTAAGCATGGTTCGTAGGCTGAGAGGCAGGAACTGGCACTCTGTAATATTTGACAACTGGATTACCTGATGATCTATTTGGAACCAATGTTAAGAGCTGTCTGATTTTCTCCCAAATACCTGTGGAACCAGTTGTGTATTTCTATAAGAAAATTGGTTGTTAGTAATCGATTATAACAGCTGAGGAGCGCGAAATATATGAGATTGATACTTACTTTGTAAACTGGAACGGGGCCTCCTGACATGGTTGATTGATTAAACTAACTATTGGATTGATTGAACGTTTTAAATTATCTATAGTCTATATCTATGGTGTAGTGTTTTTTTTTTTGCTTGTATTTTTTGAATTTCTGTAAATTTTTTGGCTTTTTGTGGTTGAGAACAACAACAATTATTGAAGGAGACAACAAGGTGATCTTGTCTAGAGCAATATGGCCTTTGGAGAACAGTGCTTCTAAGAACTGGCTGTTACTCTTGGAATATGGAAGAGTTGCAATTGTAGACATTGATCTGGATTCCGATTAGAATCAATACAATATATAACGAAGGTCACGTGAGCCATTCTTAATCTTCAGTTTAATTTTGAGGGAAATTTCCTCTTGAATCTTATTATTCGAAAGCAAAATTGCAACTTCATTCCACTTTTACAACACACACGTACATGTCATTCTTCAGACTTCCCGGGTGGATTTCGAATAGGTTTAGCGGACGTGCCACCACTGGCGAGATGAATGATGCGTTGAATCTGGATGAAGATGTCTCTTTAAATGACGCTCTTGATAATGAACGATTACTATTTCAGTACATCATGAGAAGATGGATAAATGAGTTAGATCTGAGACAAATGGGTGAAGAATCACAGGGCGCGAATGGAATTGATGATAATTCACAGCAGAGTGGTGAAGAGGGAGGCCAACAACGAGAATCATCGGCGCCTGATGATCATGATCAAGCTGTTCCGGAGATACCTACGTTGAACATGGCGGATGTCGATCTGGCGTTGAGGGAGCATATCAATAATAACAATCAAAGAAGCACAGTATGGATACAGCTATTGGATGTCTTGGGTGTGACGTTGTTTCCCATTATGTTTTTAAGAACTTTGAAAAGTGTCTTTTCATTTATCAGTTTTAGCGACGATGTATTGGAAGATACTGATAATTTTTTGAATTTTGTTCGAGATAACTCTTTTGAATCGTTATCGGGGAATAATAATAACAAAGTGAATTCATTGATATCCAAGTTTGGTAAAATCGTTTATGAAGAGTTGATATATTATTTCCCAAGTCCAAAACCGCTCTTGGCAAGAATTTTAACATTGTTTTGCTTTTATATATATACTACATTCACTTCATTGTTCATGATGGTATCCTTTGTGTTTTTGTTATTGTGTCTCACTTACACCTTTGGCAAAAGATGGAGTTATATCGATCAATTCTTGGTTAATGTGTCAAGAAGTTCAAATGGTGTATTTTGAATTTGATAATGGGTTTTTGGTGTCAGTTTTAATGGGTCAGTTTTCATAATATATTTAGTACTACAGGGTTTACTATAAGGTTGTTTAAGGTATAAATTAGTTTTCATTATCTAAATTCTTACGAATCATATTTTCTATACAATTCTAAAGTACGTAACCCCTTGGCCGTGTTGAATTTATCAACACCCTTTACATGCACTTCTAACAACTCGTCCATGTGATAACGGTCATGGTATGTAGGGACATCAATACTACATCCGGTTTGATGCTCAATTATTATCTTGTTCTTCAAAATCTCCAAAACTGAACGAAAGGGGAATATTGATACATCCTCATCAATTGTATCGAACGATTCATAAGCAAATGTCTTTCTCGCTTGTTGATACTTCAATAGATGAGGTTTCAATGACTCCAAGACAAGGGATTGACTTCGTATATCTATATGCAATGCTGTTTCCTTATCACTTTTTAAACTTTCCACAAAGAGCCACTTGTTTTTCTGGAAATATTTGAAATCGTCATAAGTCTTCTTCAAGTATGCCACAAGTGGTGTAGGTACTAATAACTTGGTTCTCAAATACAATTCTGATTTATAATTGTACTTCAATTGAACATCAGGGTCAATATCTTTACAATTGATCATCTTGGACATAATCACCATAAACGCTTCGAGTCTATCCATTGGAACATCATCACACTCTAGCACATTGAAGGGCAATTCTCTGTGAGTTCGTATTATCTTGGATGGGTCAATTATTACTTCTGTCCTCTTCCCAATGTATTGAGTGAATCTTGAATCTAATATTGTGGGTACTGCAATCTTCGGCACAACGAGTCTGATAAGAAGTAGCGGCGACTCACTGGCTGTTGAACGTTTGATAGAACTTTTGATAGAGCCACCGGTCAATGCACTTTCTGTAGCCTTTCGAAATACATTTAAATGATACATATTATGCGATGCATTCTCTTCAACTTAAAAGATTTGTTTTTGAATGAAAAATATATTTTTTTGCGATTTTAGTGAATAAAAATGAAAAATTCCAGACATGTGTTGATTCAATTAACTGACTTGCTCGTTGGTTGAAGAGACCACGCTTACCTCGTCATGATCTGAGTCACACATGACTTACATATCTATCATTCCAACCGGGCACTTGCTCCACAAAAAACAATCTCATCTGTCAGGTCCGAAGAGAAGTGATTGTTTTGGGAGGGTGCTTTTCTATGATGCGGTCTTTGGAACATTCCAAGAATGCTGTGGTACGCCTATAGCTTTCAAAAATAATCCTCTATAATGCATGAAACATTGGAAAGAGTTAAATGCTTCATAATGAGAACAGAGTGTCAGATTTGTCAGGTTCTATCCACTAAAGCAAAATTATCGAGCGAAGTTAGATTCTACGTACAACAGTGGATATTACAGAGCAAAGCATGAACTCTTGGAACAGGTTAAAGCCTTTCGATCACATTTATGAATTGTTTATGCATGAAATAAAATCAAATACTCAAATTTAGCTGTCCGGTTATAAATTAAAAATGACAATTACACGGATACTATAATTTTTCAACTCATATTTATCGTTTTCTACATCACTCTCTACATAAGGCTATACCGCGTGTTCCCTTAACTGTATTAAACCTATTGTAACCCTTTACATGAACTTCTAACAAATCGTCCATGTTGTAATTTTCATGGTATTTGGGAACCTCAATGGTGCATCCTGTTTGATGCTCAATTACCATTTTCCTTTCCAAAATCTTTAAAACTGAACGATAGTTGAACACCATCACATCCTTATCAATGGTGTCAAACAACTCGCACGGAGATTCCGTTTCCAATTCTTGTTGATACTTTAATAGTGGAGGTATCAATAGGCTTAAGACACTTGCTTGAGTATCTTTCCTTATTTGCAATGCTGCTTCCTTTTCACTATTCAAACTCTCAATATAGACCAGCCTGTCCTTGTTCAGCTTTTTAAAGTCTTTAACTTTTCTTAATTTTTTCAAAACTGGAATGGGTATCAACAACTTGGTTTTCAAGTTATACTTTGAATTATAATTATAATTCAATTGGAAACTACGGTCGATATCTTTGGTATTGAGCAATTTAGACATATTCTTAGCGAACAACTCAAGTCTATTAATTGGAACGTCATTACACTCAAGAACATCAAACGGCAACTCTTCATGGGTTCTTATTATTTTGGATGGGTTAATGGTAACCTTTGTCTTCTCTTCAATAAATTGAGTGAATCTTGAATCTAATATTGTGGGCACTGATATCTTTGGGACAACGAGTCTGATATGTAATAGCGGCGATGTAAGGGGTGTTTCCAGTTTGATCACAGGACCATTCAATACGTTGCCTATAGCCTGTTGCAATACCTTGGAATATTTCATATTATTGGTTGTTCTTCTATCAAAAGTAAACTTTACTAAATATTTTTATTTCGTTTTTTTGGCTTACACATTTTTTGCAGTGTCTTTTTTTGTTTTGAACTTTATAATGCTCCTTGTAAGACTTCAGATCGTTATAGATACACAATAATACGATATCTCTTCAATTGTCCGAGCATGTACTTATCTTCAAGGTCACATTATCTGGAAAGATACTATTCTTTAAATTTGACTGTCTGCTAGCTCAATTAATGACATAACTGGTTTTCACTAAATGTCATTGACCATTAACTAATGTTGCATTTGAAACTGTGCTTGCCTTACGTCCGAACAAACATTCAATATGTAACAAGGAAGTTCCATAATTGCTGGATCATAATGTTGATGAAAAGACTGCCTTGAAATCACAATGCCAAATCAAAATTTTCCATCTTTTCTGAGTTTCACGCTTTGATTCAAAATATTGACATGATGATGCTTGATGTGTTGCATATTCATAAAAGATTGAGAAGCATAAATGAAGTCTCTGCTACTTTATATTAAAAGCAGGGTTAGAAAGATACTTTGTTTTTCATATATTAAACATCTATGATGAAAATCATCAATATGTCCAAGAGTCCCAACCGTCTTAAAAACGCATGTTATACGGGCATATTGATTTTGTGATGAAACACATCTCATGGTTTTTCAAAGATGTCAAGGAGAAACTATTATATAAACTCAAAAGTGAAGAATAAATCGAAAATTTGATATTAACTGCTGTTTTTGAAAATTTGATTATGTCGATAATGAAGGCTCAAATAAGGGCGGCTAATTACAAAATAAAATCAGCCGCGCTCATTTCATTGTATCAAAAGGTTCTGCAGAAGAGTTTTATGGTGGTCCATTCATTCCTCAAGACAATATTCGACTCAAATTCGCCGCTAACTACATAATCAAATCCAATTAATTAAATGCCAAAAAGCAATGAATCAAGAAGTATTAACTACTCTAGCCAATTCTAAATGTTCTCGTTCATTATTCCTGTTGGGTATTCTGCTGAATGATAAATCTTATGCTGTGTGCCATATTGACATTGAGTGGTCTTCAATTTTAATGAGATCTTATTTCTTTCCTCTGTCAAAAAAGGATCGATTTTTTGGCTTCTGATTAGCGCCCAGTCAATATATCCCACCATTGTTTTTTCATTTTCCAATGCATCTCCCACAGTGCTATAGGATGGCAAGAGCACAAGTGTTTTGAAATTATTGATGAATTTTAATGTCCAGTAATCTACCGTCCCATATTTTTTACTTAACCGTTTCAGGTTCCAACCTTTCAGTTTCACTTTCTTATACCTGTAAGTTTCGAAACACACAACTATAAAGTAGACATCCTTGTTCTCATGTGAAAATATGACCAAAGTGTTATTCGAGTAGTCAATGACAGGAAACCGGAGACCAACGTGGAAAGTCGCTGGACTCCGAAGACAAAGACTGGTCTCATTCTTATGATAATCATACTCTCTCACAGAAGTCGAAAAGAGGGATTTTGAGTCACGATGTGAGAAAGAATAAAGAATATAGTAAATCTTTTTTCTAACAATGTGAAATATTCCTCCCAGAACAAAATGAAGCCACTCGTTATTATCATAACTCAACGGCCCAGAGCCTCGGGAAATGACCGATCCTTCTCCACCACATATTTTTAATCTTTTCCATTCATCTTTTTCAATGTCGTATTTCCATAAGTCTGGCAACGGAAGAAAACTCTTTACCAATATTTTAAGGCTTTCTTCATAGAGAGATTCTGCCTTTTTCGTACTCAAAGCTGACGAGTTTTTAATAGTGCAGGTTTTCGTCAACCAGGCTTTTAGTTGTGGTTCCGGAGACGAATCGATAGGAAAATATCCTCCATGTAAAAAGAAACATTTCTCTTCTTCAACGTATATAATACTGGGCAAAACTCGAGCTAGTGGTGCTGACCCATTATAGTCGTATGAACGTGATTTCCATGATAATTTTCCAAAATTGTCTCTGTCTAAAAAGCAAAATTTTGGTAGTTCGTCAACACTTCTCAAAGGAAATGAAATACTAAGTGCTATTGTTTTTTTGAAAAATTCTATACTTGATATTGGATTTCCCCAAGGCCTTCTTTGTGCAGAAAGAGCTCGCAATACTTCCAAAGGAATGCTCTCAACACTTTTGATATCCTCCACTGTTACTAAATTCTCAGAGCTGAAGACGTATCGTTTAAACTGATGTCTTAACCTGCATTCTCCGTCGGTTGTGCTCATGATAATATCACCCATAGCATAAAGTACATTGTCTCCGGGGTCTGTCTCTATGAATGAAGCCTCAAAAAGCCTTTTATACGTTCCATTTTCTTTGGACAGAATATCCTCAACAAATGAAATGAATTCTTTCACCATTTCCACGAGATGATATCAACAGGTATTATTACCATTAAATACGAATTGAAAAAACTTCTGCAGAACAATTCTGTATATGATATTGCACCTTACAAAACGGGATGCATGATAAGAACATTGGTATCGAACAGCACAGTAAACGCTGAAATGGTAAACTGATAGCTCTTGCTAAATGCCAACACAATTGATGAGGTCAATGTGATATAGAGCAAGGAAGCATAAACACCGGTATGCATAAAATAACGTCACAATACGTATTATGTTGGTATTCCCACTATTGAATGGCTTTATCAAGTTTCTAGAAGAAATAAAAAAGTACTCACAATGGCTTGTGAAGACCTCATTCTATTCGTCTTGACATTGTGATAGAACTAAGGGAAGTCTGAATGAAAAATACTAATCGTTATAGCGATAAGTAATTCAAAAAAAAAGTGATTGCATCAGTGAACATGTATAGAGATACCCAAAGATGGGTGATCATTTTGATCGGGTACCCCCCCCCCCCCTCCAACAAAAACATGCATCTGTTAGGCTCAAAAGAAAGTAATTGTTTGAGGAGGGCGCTTTCCTATGACGCGGTCTTTGGGTAGTTTCAAGAATGAAATGTTTTGATGAAGGTCTCTAATTTAAATACATTATTTATGATGAGTTGAACTTTGGAAACAGTTAAAATTTTTATACCGTGAAAGAAGTTTTGTAGACCGTCATGTTATACCCTCTGAAGCAAAATTCTTAGGCAGCCAGATATTTGGTACAAGAATAGGTGATCTACAGAATAGGATCAAACCTTGAAACAGACTAAAACCTTTTGATCGCACTTCTGATACATATATGCCTGGAATATAAATGGCTACTAAACTTAGTTCTCCGGTTATAACTCAAAAACTGCATCACCAAAAAAGTTCTCCTTGTAATTTTTTTTTTTGCTCAATTTTCTTTTAATGAAGATCAATATTGTGGAAAGTATCACTTTCATTAAACAAACAAAAATATATAAATTTCAGTTGGAGTCAGTACCAGTAGGATCGTTAAAGGCATTTGAAGACAATAATTCGCGTAGACAACGACACGTTTGTGATAAAGTTTCAGCTTGTTATCTATCGATTGCATCCATCGCGAATCGGTTCTTCCATCAAAAATTTTGTCGCCATATACAGGCTTTGATTCAAGTATTATCTTTTTTTGTCACATTGCCTTTTCAAGGTTGTTGAAATTTGGGTCTTATAAAGTCTTTGGAAAGCATCACTAGTACTGACTTCGTTGCTGGTATTCCATCATAGATCAAATTTTTCATAATAGGGTCACCACCGGTCCGGTTATTTGCATGAAATGTCATACAACCCTTTTCTCATAACTATGACAGACCGTGATTTAGACAAGAGGCCGACGACTACAAATAAAGATACGGATGTGCCAAGTTCAAATTCCAAAATTAATCTCAATTTGACAATGTCGGTTGTTGCAAAATACTACCTCGTGATTATTGTTTCCTTTTTACTCATCAAAAGATTTTATTTCAATTATGAAGAAAGCTATATTGAAAAGTTTATGTCAAGCCCGACAGACAGATACCTGTCCGAAAGTGGAATGTTCGGTGACACTTTATTTGACCCGGGTGATCGATATGAAATCTACAATTTCAAATCATTGATTTTGAATCTTTTTGTTGCTCTTATGTTTGTTTATGTCCTTGTATGAATGGTTTGTATGTTTGTGTTTGCTAAGGTTATTATTTTTATACTATTTACTTTATTGTGATTGATATTTTAGGTTAGGTTTCAACCCTTCTCAGGGAATGTCAAGGGTTGGAGCACTTGTTTATAGCTAGATGTTGGATCGACTAAGTTTCTTATGAAAGAGTTTTATTCGTAATTGATATATTATTTTCTATACCGATAACCGCTTAGGGACACAATCGCGCGGGTATTTTTCTTTATCCTGGAAAGTTTTTGAAAATGGTAAATAACAAAATTACCCGAAGATGATATCTGAATTGTTTGAATTGAGAAAGGTGCTGTTCACGCTTAGCTGAAAGATATATATCTACTTAAGTCTGAGAATGAAATTGAATCAAAGTGTTGCTTTGGTGTTACTAGGAGCTATTGCTCAATATACAAACGCTTATGATTATCATAAAGAGTTTCACAATCAGCTGCCAACTTTCAAAGCACAGGCCGAACCAAGTTTGGAAGAAACATGGGGTCAAGAATGGTTGTTCAACAATGTTCAATCTTTTGCTCATATGGATCATACTAGATGTTTAATCGATACAGAAACTCAATACGATGTAGGAATCATTGGTGTTCCATTCGATACAGCTGTTTCATTTAGACCTGGAGCCAGATTTGGGCCACAAGCGATAAGATCGGGTTCTCAACGTCAATCGAAACTGCGTGGGTTCAATTTCAGAGCAGGTATCAATCCTTATACTGCTTCGTCTAACCTCATTGACTGTGGGGATATTCCAATCACCCCAATGGATAACATGTTAGCTTTAAAACAGATGACATTGGCATTCGGACAGCTTTATAACAGAACATCTGCTACCAATTCTGACAAACCGCCAAAGTATATAGCATTGGGAGGTGACCATTCGATAATTTTACCTCATTTGAGAGGTCTGGCAAAAGCTCATGGTAAATTGGCTGTTATTCACTTTGATGCTCATTTGGATACCTGGTTACCAGATAAATATCCAAGTTTTTGGCACAGTGACCAGTCTGAATTCACTCACGGTTCCATGCTTTGGATGGCACATGAAGAAGATTTGATATCTGATGATCAAAATTTGCACGTCGGTATCAGAACTAGATTAGGCGGTGACGATTATGAAGATTATTGGGAAGATGACAGTCAAGGTTTCAAGAGAATTGATGCCGATGAAGTTTGGTTGAAGGGGATTGACTATGTGGTTCAAACAATTTTAAATAGAATTCCTGAAGATACTCCTGTTTTCATCAGCGTCGATATAGATGTCTTGGATCCTGGTTTCGCACCTGGTACCGGTACCATCGAGCCTGGTGGATTGTTGCCAAGGGAATTGATTCAAATTTTGAGAAGGTTGGAACATTTGAATGTTGTTGGTGCTGATATCGTCGAAGTTAGCCCTGCATATGACAACGCAGAGGTCACTGCAACTAATGCTGCTCAAGTGGTGTATGAATTACTCACAAGTATGACCAAAAAGAATTTGGGTAAAACAACATCGGAGAAAACAAACGATTCATCGGCAACCAGACAAAATGTTTTACAAGCAGCTAAAAACGTTATCAATAAATACTAAAATTGTCTTTTATATAGATTATATTTATTCACTCAAGGCCATGATGCAGTCAACTCTCCTAACCAGTCAGCATCCATAGGCCTGAAAACATTAATTTCACCTTCTGCTAATTTATCTAAATCAAGATCCCCCTTCTGTACTTTCTTGGCACCGTTGACGTTTTGATGTATTATCTCCAAAACATTGTTCAGTTTATTATCCAAAACAATAGCAGTATGGTCTGGGGCCCCATATGAAACTGTTGAATTTGAATATTTGAAAACGCATGATTTGAACTGTAAAATATCACCTCTCTTGATCTCATCAGTTATAGCCGATGGGATGAACTGAGCCCCATTCAGACCACCATTGATCTCCAACATCATATAACCGTGATTGAGTCCATCACTAACAAACGCGTGCTTTCCACAACCTTTCTGCAACGCATCGTGGGCCAAATCCCAACATTCACCTGACCCAACAGTAGATCCTTCTTTGTTCTCACACCAACTGGCTATGTACTCACCATACTTTTCTTGAGGAGTCGTGATCTGTCTCAAAGTTGTTGGCTGTGGAGCTGGAATGAATTTTTGCTCAAAATTATAAGATTTTAAAGGATCAGTTGAAACTCTAGACCAAGTGAATCTCAACTTCAAAGTCGACAAGTCATGCAATCTAAATGAAAAGATTCTGAAATTCTCATTTGACGAGTATCCAAACGAAGTAGAATAATTTAAACCTTTCAAATCTTGTGGAAGTTCAGTAATGTCATCTTTAGTCCACCAGCCATCCTTCACTTTCAAATCAAGTTCAGGGGCTTGCTTCTTTTTGGCACTTCTTGGAGGAGGAGCCAGAGGAGGAGTTGCAAGCCTTGGACGTGGAGCTGCAGTGGTCTTCTCTTCAGTAACGGATATTGCTCTAGGCTTTGGTGGTGCCGGTGCTTGCTTTTTGATACTATCACGAGAAGAAAGTGTTGGTCTTGGTTTACTTGGAAGTGGAGGCAGAATCTCTTCTTCTGTCTCCTGTTCGACGCTTCTTGGTTTTGGTTTTGTAGGTGGCGGTGACGGCTTTTTTGATTCGTCAGCCAAAGCAACAGTTGGTCTTGGGTTTTTTGGAAGCGGAGGTGGGTGTTCTTCCTCCTCATCTTTTTCAACAGCCTTTGGTTTTGGTTTGGTTGGTGGTGGTGCTGGCTTCTTCTTCTCTGGAACTGACATGTCACTCAAACCAGGCAACAGTATTCCTCCAAACCTTCCGTCGTGACCCCTTTTCTCAGTTAAAACTTCTGAGCTTATTGAAGAATTTCTCGAAGATGTGGACATTGGCATTGGTCTGATGATTTGAATTTCTGAAGAACTTGATTCTTTTCTTTTCAAAAGTGTTTCTGAAGCCACCGAAGAGCTCCTGGAAGAAACTGAAAGCGGTTTAGGTTTTATTATCGGGGCTTCTGAAGTATTGAAACTTGAATTTTTTGTATGGTAATTGAAATCTTCAGCTGGTGAGTCTCTTCCTCCATTATGAACAACATCCTTGTTATTTTTTTCAAGATGTGAGTAGTCCGCATGCGTCTTCTTCAAGTTACCCCTCAAAGATGAAACGAAGTCCTCGTCAGTCGTTTTTGAATCAACCGCCTCGGCATCGAAAGAACTATGCTTTCTGATTATTTTAGAAGGAATGCTGGAAACCGATGACCTTTTCTCAGCTATAGAGGTATGAGCAACATCCACTTTATCTTCTGTCGTCTGAGGAGCACTCTCATGTTGTGCTGACCAGTTCTTCAACAGGGGGTTCTTCTTGACAGGTACAGGCACTGGTGCCTTCTTGACGACTGGGACCTCTTCTTGTTTAGTGTCATTTCTCTCTCTCTTTGTAATGTGAGAAAACAGCTCAGATCCATGAGAACCGTCCTCATCTTTGGGAGCTTCCGATTGCTTCTCTTCAGGTTTTCTGAACGGCCTTGGAGGAGGAGGTCCAAACTTTGTAACATCAATATTGTACAAATTCCGCTTTGGAGATTCTTCGCTAACAGCCTCATCTGTCTGACTTTGTGGTTTTCTAGCAGGAAGCCTGAGTGCAGATTCGGACTCTTTTGGCTGACGGTATGTCTTTGGAGGAGGAGGGCCAACGCTACTGACATCCATCCAGTTCTTTTTAGGTGCTTCAGATTCTTGAATTTCATCTGCAACTGGAGCAGCAACTTTTGATGAGATAGTGGATGATCTTGAGGGTAAAGAAGGAGGGCCGGAAGGGCTTCCTGTGACCTGTGCTGGGGTAGATCTAGGAGGCAGAGGTGGTGGAGCGGCAGCAGAGCTTTTTGATCCGAACGGACGAGGTGGAGGTGGACCCAGCGTTGATGCATCCATCCAGTTCTTCTTAGGCAAGGATTCGGTAGTTTCCTCCTCTTCTTCCTCATCAGATTTGTTGTTAGACATTGAGATATCTCCAGAACCCTGTGTTCCTTGTCCTCGCGCAGGAAGACTAGGCTTGGATGATGTACCTTTCAAAGACTTATTCCCTTCAGTTTGAGGAGATGCAGTGGCTGATGGTGTTGTTCCCCTAGCCCTATGTATTGGGGGTGGCAGAAACTTCTTAGGGTCTGGCAATGGTGTTTTTGGTTTTAAATCTTCTTCTTCATCTTTTGGTGCTGGAACACCATAGTTTCCGTAAGAACTAGATGCATACTGCGGCAGAGGTGAAATATTTTCTTCTGACCTCAAGACTTGAGACTGATTTGACAATACTGGCGTTGGTTCAGTGATTGCTCCAGGAGCTGGTAAATGATTTCTTTGATAATCGTCAACGCTTGAGTTACTCTGATAGTAAGGATTATCATATGTCACCAGGGGCTGAGTTGCCAGGGCAGGAGGTGGTTGTTGATATTGTGGAGGTGGTTGTTGACTTTGAGCAGGCAGCTGTTGGTACTGACCTGGAACTGGTTGTTGGCTAGGAGCAGGTGGTGGTTGGTATTGACCTGGAACTGGTTGTTGGTTATGAACAGGTGGTGGTGGGTACTGACCTGCTGGTGCTTGATTTTGAACAGGCTGTTGCTGATAAGGCTGTTCGTACTGTTGAGGAGGTGGTTGTGGTTGGTATTGAGCAGGCAGTTGTGGTTGGGCTGGTGGTTGTGGTTGGTATTGAGCAGGCAGTTGTGGTTGGGCTGGTGGCTGTGGTTGGTATTGAACAGGTGGTTGTGGTTGGTATTGAACAGGTGACTGTTGCTGATACTGAACAGGTTGCTGATACGGTGGTTGTGGCTGATATTGTTGTTGGTACTGAACGGGTTGTTGAGCCGGTGGTTGTGGTTGATATTGAACCGGTGGTTGTGGTTGATATTGAACCGGTGGTTGCTGTTGGTATTGAATGGGTTGTTGCTGCTGTTGATATTGCAGGTACTGCGGATCCTGAGGTGGATAGGCTCCGGCATGTCTCAAGGGTGGAGCCCCGTATGCTCTAGGATTTCGTGAAGATGTCGAATGTCTAGGAGGAGATGGAGATTCATAGTCCTCTTCTTCTTCTTCATCACTTTCATTACGCTTGTTCCTGCGATTCCTTGGACCATGAGCCGTCCTCTTTGTTTTATCTCTATTGGCATATGCCGTCTTACCTGCTGAATACGAAACTTTGGCCAATTTTTTAGATCCAATTGCTGCACCTTTCAAGCTGGCAACACCTGCAGCTTTGAAAGTGCCTTTGTTAGATTCCCAAAATGACATTACTTTCTCGTTCTATTCTTATCTATTGATTGATTACGATATGGAGACGCTGTAACTTTTCTTCAGTTTTCACCTTTTTTTGTGAGTTGATATTTTTTTTTCTGCTTCTCTCATTTGTTTACATCAAACAGATCGAGAATTATACTACATGAAATCATCACTCTTGTTCAATAGCACTTTCAAGTGTTATAAGATATCTACCAAAACTGCTTCATCAGAAATAAATGGCATATTTGATGACACGTTCAAGGGCAATTTGAAAGAATTGGTGATAGACACAATTTATAAAGATATCCAACTCAAGAAACAAAATGAAACGCTTTTGAATGGTATCTACGACTATCACTCAGATGACCACGAGTTGAATGAGTTGAACGGGTTGATAAGGGTCGATCATAAGTATGAGTCAGCTGAAGTTGAATCCTCGGTTTATCAGATAAATTATGTTTCTATCAGGAGTAATGACTCAAATATATTCAGACCTCAATTGTTCATATTTATCACGGACATTGATTCGCTCAAAAATTACAACACTATACTTTTGGTTAGATCTATTCCCAAATTGAACAATGTCCTTTTGAGGTTTTTGGTGAATGAGAAAGGGATTTTACTGAGTCAACTCAAGATTTCATCACAAATGTTGAAACAATGTCTAGACTCGAGTGTTGAAGAGCTTGTGACATATAAAAGTAATTTAGAGTTGACATTCAGTAATTTTGGTACAATTAACAATGACTTATCTAGTATAACTTTGAATATACAACACGATGATTTGAAAAGACTCTTTAATTCCGATTCGACTTTAAGCGAAGAGTTGTTCAAATATCTCAATTCAGAAACAGCCATACTGTTTGACAAAATTGATCTCGTCAAGGTAAGTTGTAACATGTTTTACATAAGTGGGGATGGAAGGCTAAAATTGTTTGACGATTACAACATTGGGCAGATAACTCGGGATCATAAGTTCTCTTGGTCAATCATTCAGAGATTGTTTTAAATACGGAAACGGGGGTTAAAAAACAGGTGTTTTGCGGTGTGATAATATAGGTTTATGTAATATTAAAGAATAAATAAATAATACGAAAGTAAAGGTTTCAACTGGATGATGATTCATTCAACTTATCGAAATCAAAGTCAAAACTTGATCCACATCCACATGCGGAAGTTGTGTAAGGGCTATCTACTACTTTGAACTGTGACCCAATCAACTCATGAACGTAGTCCACCTTGCTGTCTCTCAAGATTTCCAAACTTGTTTTATCTATAATGACTCTTGCCACTCCATCTCTCACGAACATTGTCTCATCCTCTTTAGGATCAAATTCTTTTGTATAATCATCTATTAATTGCAAATCATATTGGAAACCATGGCATCCTCCACTTTCCACCTTTATCTTCAATGCAGCATTTGGTGTATTTTCGGCACTAATCAATTCTTGAAGTTTTGATGAAGCCGATTCGGTGATTGATAACAATAATGGTAATTCGTTATTATCACTTAATAATTGATTCACACATTTGGTTGCCTTCAAGTCATCCATATGCGAGGCAAACAGTTCAGTTTCCTTACTCTGTGTCTCTTGAACTGTCTTCTCTTGAGATGTTATTGGGGTTTGTGTTGGAGATGGTATAGACGATGAAGGTAATGTTGATCTTTTAAATTGCTTCGGCTCGGATGAGAGTGATGAATTAAATCTTATGCAATATCTAGGCCCATTCCTTACCACGGTGGTCATCGGCGATATGCCGACCATTCTTCTGAAAGAGTTTCTGATCATGTCTTGATAAGTGTATCACAGGTGTATATTACTAATTCAAATCTTTTTTGGTTATACTTTTTATGTTCGCTTCAACAAATAAAAATAATTTTTCTTTCTCTTCCCAAGATGAGCTTATGCATTGATCATATAAACAAACAAGTAACTCACTATACTACCAAAGGCTAACCCGAAACTCAAAAACACAGTGGTGAATCCGCCAGCGGCCTTTTGTTCTTGTTCACCATCAACAAAGTGTCCCACGTCCATAAAACATGACGAGCACAAGTGGCCATTACTGAACCCAAACAAAAACTGTAACAAGATGTAGAATAAATCAGAATCGATAACTGCCCCTCTATTTTTGATATTGCACAAGAAGAAGAACGGCACGATAAAAGTTCTTGCGACTGAATACGAAATAAGCGTTTTTGGTCTTGAAATCTTGAAGAGATCCCATGCACATACCAATCTACCGACAAAATCACCAACGTTCCAAATTAAAAAAATAAAGGGAATAAACACTTTCTTGTTCAAGAAACGGGACTCTGGATTTGCATTAAAGTTAGTGCTTTGCACTGTAGAAGCAAATACAGGGAACACTAATGTGACTGAAAATGTCAAAAAGATTGTGATCACAATAAGTTTCAATTTTGACCACAAATAAGAGAATGCAACGTGTCTCTCTTCTGGTAACTGCACTTCTGGATCTACGGCCTCTTGTAAAAGATCACCTTCCTCTTCTTGAGTTTTCCCGGTATTATCCATCATTGATATAGGATCTTGTAGTAATTCAGCGTACGCTTCAACATGGTCATCAAAATACTCAACCAGTCTAAAGCACAGCAACGACAAACAACTTACAAAACATGATGTGAAAAAATACACCATGACGCCGTAATTTTTTTCATTAGGGTCGACCTCTTTTGTAGAAAGCTCAGAGCTCAATACTGATATTATCAAAGTAACTGAAGGTAAGACTCCTGCAACAGATTGGCCAACCATGACACCATTTGCATACATTGATCCCAATACATTAACCAAAGCCATAGTACCATTTTGAGATATACATGTGGCTAAAGCACTCAGGAAAACTGTGAACATGATGAATATGAAATAAACAGTAGGATTAACATCAGTTTTGAAAACACAACTCAATCCAATTATAAAAAATATGGCAATACCGACTATTTGCCCCAATTTCAATCTTTGAGCATAATTGACATTCTTTTGTTTTTGTGATAGGATGAAATTGTAAACCAAGGATGCAACGGTAGAAATCGTCATCATGGTTGAGCTATAACTATTGGATAATTTCGAAGACACCACGAACCTTTCTGAGAAATATTCAGAAGCAGACAAATAGCAATTCCATGGCCAGAGAAGAGCAATCCCAGTAATCAAAAACGTCAAGTATTTCAATTGTCCCAACCTTAACTTCAATCCAAAAATCTCAAACACTATCTTATCGGCAGACGCTGACGTGGTTGAGAAACTATCGTTTGTCATCGAGTGATATCGTGATGTGCTAACTTCTGCTGGTAATGGCGGTGAGCTGGATTCCTCTGTATCGGTATAGATTTGGTCGTATGAAGACCTTGACATTGCTTGCCTGTCACCTAAGTACTGCTATCTAAAGACTGTTTGAGAACTTACATGTTTCTTTGATTTTAAGCGCGCGATTCAAAAAGATACCAAAATACACGATAATTGCAAACTGATGACCTATCTGTCAATTGGACTTCATCATCGGTTTGCAACTTACAACGTGATTTTGCAGATTCTATTGGCTAAAACATACTGTCTTTTACATTTACCATTGTGAAGGATTCGACTGTCGCTCTGGAAGAAATGAGACTGTACGTATGTCAAAGATTTTTTACAAAATAATTATACTTATTGCATAAAAACTACTTTTCAAAGTTTTAAGACCAATAAATTCTTTTGAGTATATAGTAAACTGTTCTTGTCATTTGTCTTTCTTTTGTTACTTTAGAAAGATTATTTTTTGTCCCATCACTTTATTCATTCTTCATCATTATGATACACTTCGACTCATTTAGGGTCAATAACTCTCCATGAAGGTAGTAAATTCAAAGATTCATAATCTTGATTTGGACCGTCCATACCAAATGACAATGGACTTAAGAAAGCAAAAACCCCGATGATTAAAGCATAGAACAGGAAGTATAATCCGTAGACAATAACCTTGCTCTTGAACAATGAAGTGAATCTTTCAAAAAGATAGCAACATACAATCATTGCAAAATACAATGCCGGTAAATAGTGATGTACGTACGTGACACGTGACATAACGAGAAATGGTAAGAAATGGATAAACCATCCTAAGAAGGGGTATACACCTCCCATAATGAAAAAGTTTTCCTCTTTTGAATTTTGAAAGACGGTTACTTGGCGTTGATATTTGATCAAGTAAATCAGTACCAATGCAACAAATATAAATATAGCCAAGGTTGAAGTCCATGTAGTTGCTGGTGAACCAATCAAGTAATATTTGACATTGTCATCTCCCCATCCACATAATCTGATACCAACGTGTAAAGTTGGCCATTCCCAGGCGGATGAAGCCAATTGATCAAGCTTTTCACTGTCTGGGACTAAGGCATTGTTGGTTGCCATCATGGCCAAATTCAACTGAATAAAATCTTTGAAGAAGTTGGTCTTTGGCAATTTGAAATCAGCAGGTGGTGCAGGTAATAACTCATTTTCATGATTTTCAATATTCCACCAGGTTCTCTTGTCTCTTCTGAAAGGACTGTTGATACAAACAATTTCACCTTGTTTGAATCCCCAAGGTGGTAACTGGTTACCAGTAGTACCTAAGTAACAACCAAGCACTTTAGATTTTAATCTGAACGACGAGGTTAAAGGATGTAATCTCAATCTATCTTCATCTCCATAATGATCGACAACTTCAACAATCCAGTCATCCTTCTCATCTCCAATGGTTTCATTACCATATGCACTCACTTCCCAGCCTACTTTTGAGACAGGAGCTGCAACTTGATGAGTGTGTAAGTTTCTACCAGTCATGACATGTTGAAGTCTGACTGTTTGTCCGTCAACAACGTAGGCAAAATCATCTTGTAAATCACCTCTTTCACTTGTTCTTCCGAACAAGAACTTCCAATCATTGTTAGAATCCTTATGAGAATAAGTTGTAACCTGTTGCTGTTTTGATCCTTCTGGGTAAGTTTGAACATGAGAGTGCAATAATCCACCTCCCAATCCTTGATTCTTCATTGTGACTGATGATGTACCAATAACGACATCTCTTGGTCCACCGCCAACATTTGAACCATATAAATTGGCTTGAAATAATGATGACATATTGGCATCACCAGTTCCTGATCCCGATAACAATTCAAAATGAACTTTGAATGAGATCAAAAATACGGTTAATGGGACAATAATTAAACCAATGATTCTGGCAATCCAGTGTTGAGTATATCTTTTGTAGGATAAGTTAGGATCAGCCAACATATTCCACAATTCAACAACAGTGTAAATACCAACTACGGAAGTAACAAACAAACCTACCATCTTAACAGAGCAGACACATCCTAAGTTGATACCGGTTAACAAGATCCATTTCCACCATTTTCTTGAAAATTCGTTATTTGGTTTGGTGTTTTCGTTATGGAATCTAGAGAAGCAGAAGTATGAGGCAACGGTGAAAAATAATAACATTGAATCCAACAAAATGAATCTAGCCAATGTGACATAGGAAAGTTCAAAAACATTCATTAAGGTGAATAACCAGGTAGTCTTTCTGTTGAACCCGAGTTCCTTCATCGTGAAATAAGCCAATGGGACACAAAGAGCGCTGAAAGCGGCATTGAAAATTCTCATTTTGACATAATCTAAGTAATCTGGATAAAGCTCACCAGATGTAAATTCAAAGGAACCATTATATCCAGCCAAGTAACCGGAGAAAGCTACCAACATCTTTCCCAAAGGAGGATGAACATCATGATAGAAACTGTGGTTCAAATAGTAACTTCCAAATTTACCGAAATGGGCTTCGTCCCATACGACTCTGTTGTTGATTCCAATTTTGTACATTCTGGTGAAAAATGATAAAAGAGTGAAAATAATTGGGGCAGCTACTGCCTCCAATCTGTACAAGCTCTCAGATATTGGCTCTTCTTCTGGTTCTTGTTCCCCCTTGATCAGCGTTATAGAATCACGAAGTTTTTCAGCTTCTTTTTCTTCTTCACTGTCTTGATCATCTGCTAAATTATCTGAAAAATTTGACTCCTCCTCAGAAGGAGTGTCGGGAGTGACTGAATCGTCAACTTTCACCTTTGCAGGAGAATCTTTGGGTTTTTTCGACCTCGTGGTAGGTGCCATTCTGTCTGATTCAATGATATTTAGAGTATTTCTCGTTTCTCGTAAATTGCGAAAATTCTTATGGAGCAAGTTGAATTGACAAATTGTACCAATTAAAATCTAAGAACAAAAAATGAACAAAGAGCAGGTAATCCAATAGATGAATGTTATACCCTATACTACAAAAATGACAAAGTGGTTGTTGTTTTGATAGAAAATAATATAACACGTAATTTTTTGTTGTGATTTTTTTTCGTTTTCCACAAACAAAATCCATGTCAAATTTACACCGAAAAAATGTCTTATATTTTATACAGTAAGACTTCAATGTAAGACAAACTCTTTAAGAAACCATTTATGGAGTCTCGTGTCATCACTCAACTCAGGATGAAAAGAAGTGCCCAACTTTTTCCCTTGTCTTATGGCGACTATAAGATTGTGATGCTTCTCATCAAGTCTGCTTAAAACTTGAACTTCTTCAGGAAATTCAAGTTTTCCAAAATCAGCTGCATACACTGAGTCAACGGCTCCGAAGTCTTCTATTTCCCTAAATGAAATATTGACTTCAGTCACTACAGGGGCTCTGATGAACACTGCAGGAAACTCATCGCAGTTTTCTATGAAGGCACTGAAATTCAAATTCTCGACAAAGGATTCCAATTGTCTCCCAAAAGCATTTCTCTTTACTTCGATGTCTAGTCCTCCTAATGCTCTTTGTGAGGGCAAAGCGTTGGTGATTTTTGAAGAGAGAAAGATCAACCCAGCACACGTTCCCCAAACGGGGTTCTTCTTGTTCCTCACAAATTCTATCAATGGTTCTAACATTCCTATTCTTTCAGCAGTTAAAGATATGGAGCTGCTTTCTCCGCCTAAAATTCAAAATATTAGTTGAAAAACTAAACTAAATATTATCATTTGCTCGCTACTTACCAGGAATGACTAGTGCATCACACAAATTTAACGCCTCTGTATTATTCACTTTTATAACTTCAACATTTTTGATCTTGTCTAACTCAATCACCGTCTGAAAATGATTGATGTGCTCGACGAATGCCCCTTGAATTGCCAAAACCCCCACAGTTATCATATTGATGAAAATAATAAATTAAAAATTTGATCGTTCTTTTGGCAGTTTCCAGTACTTTAATAAAGTGGGTGTGAGTCAGACTGGATTCCTTTGAGCTTTGCCTATCTCCCATCGGAAGAGAGTCTCTTTATTACTCATCAGATTTGACTCGAAGATCAATATATTAAACATGTCAAATCTGATATCTGGTTTGCTGAGTGCAACATGTATTTTCAAACCTGAAATTGTGCGAGCAATTTTCTTCAATACACCTTTCAAAATCGATGAATGTTATCAGATTACAAAGTCATCAAATGGACCTCTTGATCGGCATTGCCTGTTTTAAGAACTATAAGCGGGTTCCGAGTCACGAACATGAACTCTTGCTACCTCCACTAATTCTCTGTATTTAAATAGATGATTATTCCATTTCAAAGAATAGAATTATTAAATAACTAAATTTATTTTATTGAGTCTTTCAAGTAATATGACAGAGAAAGGAACAGAATTTCAATTGAAATCTGGCTTAGCAAGAATGCTCGTTGGGGGAGTTATCATGGAGTATGTGATTGTATCTTTATTTAAATGAATAATTATTAACAATTGTAACTTAGCGTTGTCAACGTGGAACAGGCCGTTATAGCAGAAAAGGCTGGAGCATGTGCTGTTATGGCTTTAGAAAGAGTGCCATCTGATATCAGAAGAGATGGTGGAGTATCCAGAATGTCCGATCCTAAGTTTATAGAAGAGATCATGGACGCCGTTTCCATCCCTGTTATGGCCAAATGTAGGATTGGTCATTTCGTTGAAGCGGATATTTTGGAGGCTTTAGGTGTAGACTATATAGATGAGTCTGAAGTATTAACTCCTGCTGATAAAGCTTACCATATTGAAAAAAAAGAGTTCAAAGTCCCATTTGTTTGTGGTGCCAGGGACTTAGGGGAGGCGTTGAGGCGGATCAACGAAGGTGCAGCAATGCTTAGAACCAAAGGTGAAGCTGGAACAGGTGATATTTCAGAGGCAGTGAGTCACATCCACCTAATTCAGAACCAGATCGAAAAGCTGTTGTCATTGTCAACAGAATCTGATATTACATCTTTTGCAGCAGATATTAGAGTCCCAGTTCAATCTTTGAAAGATTTAATTGCAAACAAGGGTAAACTCCCTGTTGTCAACTTTGCAGCTGGGGGTATTGCAACCCCTGCAGATGCAGCTTTGTGCATGAAGTTGGGTTGTGACGGGGTCTTTGTGGGTTCGGGAATCTTCAAAAGTGAAAACCCAGAGAAGGTTGCCGAAGCAATTGTGAAGGCCGTTACTAATTATAACGATCCAAAGAAAGTTTTGGAGTACTCTAAAGACTTGGGTAACTGTATGTTTGGTATAACGGTTGATAGTTTACAGCCTCTGGAGAAACTTTCAACCAGAGGTTGGTAGTTTAATTTGCGAAAAGATCAAAATTTGTTATTGAAAAATTCAATATATGTAGAAAAAAACCTTTTCCCCCAATTAACGCCCAAAATACTTCAACTCAAATGGTCTTACGAGACAATGTCCAACGAATGCAAAACCCATACCTAAAAGCCACCCAACATCACCACCATCACCAACTTTTGCAGCGATTGGTCCGACATACCAGGATTCATCCATTCCAACGACGGATCCAGCAACACCACAGAAAAATGCGAATAAACCAGCAATTCCAATAGGTAATTTAGAATTGTCCAAGTAGTCTTCAGGATGATAATTAGAAACCTTGTTTTTTCTAAAGACAAAATGTTCAGCAAGTGTACTTCCGATATATATGGAAACGAAATAACTGATCATATCAAGGAAATTAGACATTGCAGTGACGAAAATATAGTATGCAGGAATTGAAAGACCTAAAGCGACACCATTCCCAAGCAAACACCAAAAAACACGAGGAATCTTGGCAAATTGAGACCAAACAGCTGGAGCACAAACACTTAATGAATAAGCACTTGGAATGTTACCTGCAATAGTAGCTAAGGCTAAGATAACACAACAAAATTCACCAAATCCGTGTAATGAATCGTGGGCAATAACACCATAAATTAAACCACCAATGGAATCAGAGTCCCACAATTTGGCCAATTCGGGATCTTTGTATATACCAGTGGCTAATGCTGCACCGATTAACATTGAAAACATCATAGGAATTGCTATACCAGTGTAAACTGACAGGAAAATTTTCCATCCCTTCATATCTGGATGCTTATAAACGACATAATCACCAGCTGATGGAGACCAACCCAGACCGAACCCCCAGATAAGTGATAAATATGTAAAGACATTACCCATTTCCAGCTTTCCTGATGGCATAGGTACATTCAAAAATTGATCATTGATGGAAAGACGTGCAATGATGACGAAAAATACAGCAATTGTTGGGATCCATGAGTACTTATCATACTTGTGAATAAAGTCATAACCGAATAACGCCAAGACGGATGTTAAAACTGATAAGATCAAACATCCAGCCCATGGTGGTAAACGACCATTGTTGACAATGTGTAATAACTGAACCAGCAGCAACTGGTTGACAGCACTCCAACCAACACATGAAATAATATTTAACACAGAATAAAGTCTGGCTGTGATGTTTCCAGCTAAGAATCTGGTTAAAATCATTTGTCTAAGACCAAAGTTGGCTGAAAGCACAGAGTATAAAGCAACTGGGACTGGACAAACTAATGACATGATGACGATACAGGCAACACTGTCATACCATCCAAGTCCAAAAGCACCTGTACCCAACGCACCTGTACTTAAGGCAGCAACACACATATTGACTGAAGCCCACATGGTACCACAGGTAAGAACAGAAGTGTCATTTCTCTCTTCAACTGGCACTCTTTCGATACCTCTGATCTCTGCGTGAAAATTCAACGCTATTCTATCGAAAAATTTCAATTTGTCCTTCTCAACGATATCTTCGAGTGGGACAACGTTAGCCTCGAAATCATAGTTTTTCTTTTCGTTCTCATCAGATAATGAATCCATTTTATCCAACTACCTTGCGATTGTGGGGAGGGAAATGACATTGAGGAAATCCCGCTTTTATAAATATACTGAAAGAAGCACTTTGGATTTTTTACCAAGAGAAAATTTTCTTAATCTTGAGTTACATAAAAAAGTGCCGTGCCCTTCATCGACTGATAAGAATCCGACTGCTTCATGCTGATAAGACCGACCGTCTTCTATTCTCCAACTTTAATTATTCACAGAGCCCTACCATTAGCGACTCGTATTGGATCAAAGTAAGGGTCCTCACTGTTCGCTTCGCTTTCTTTATAGTTGATACCATTTCCAAACAGTCATCTGGTATGGTGTAGTTAAAGTGTATGCGTATTACATAATCTGAAGCTTTACGACAAAGAAAAAACTGACATTTCACTAGTAACAATCATTTGAAATGTTAAAGGCCGACCAAAGCTCGGTTGTTCTAAGCATCAATGTTGCAACAAAAAAAGTCTCGTACTTTGTAATTTTCACTTGATGTAACTAAAAAATCCCGTTGGCAACACGCGCGCGCATATCAAAATTTCCCCGTTGGCATTACGCGCACACAGACATTATCTTAATCATACGGAATATCCGCGGTAGAAATACTTTACATCTCTGTAAAGGGGTTATATAATCTCATATAACAGCAGGGGGCGACCTGGTCAACTACTTGGGGATAGCAGATTACATTCTCTGAGTTAAGAAGAGAGAACTGGAATGGTTGAACTTTTATTCATTCGAAATGATTGCCGCCTTGTTTCAATTGAATTGCAGTATGTGTATCTGAATACCATAGTTCATTTCGAAATATGATTACACCTTAAATCTCATTAAAAAAACATAATATAGTTGTCGTTATTGAGTTCTTGTAGTCTGAATTGCAACCTCCCAGTATCCCAATTTGTTTCATTTCTTCGAACGTCAACAAGTCTGAAGGGAAAGGATTCTAGAATTCGAAATGAATTTATAAAATATATAACAAGTTTTTGGCATATACTTTTTTTTATAATGTGACAAGTACATCAGGTAGATAAATTGAAATGATGAAAGTCGGGGCAAGGTGGTGTAGTTAGATGACACCAGTGACTACAGCCTCTCGTGTTGTCAAAGAGAATATCAAGAGCTCTCAATTTACAACATCAAATCACCAACTAAATTCACATGCGAGAACAGATAGCATTCAATCTGCCTTATATATATTTGTTCGGAAACTGCAAACAAACAAGGACCATCTTCGAATAAGGTTTCAAATCATACTGTCACGAGCAACATTGGATAGAGAGTGACACAATTTTTAATTTGATTTATTGCAATGCTGTAAAGCAACAGAAGCCTCAACGTCTATTCACATGCAATGAAGAAACTAAAATAAACACACACAGAACTCTCATGCCACCGCAAAAAAACAAGCTTTTCAAATCTCCTTTTGTAGAGAAATAGGTCAGTTTATTAGATACTAGCTTTTTTTTATTTGTTTTAAGAAAAGTTTGTCACAATCATTCTTTTGCAGGTTAATTCCCCAAAACCTCGAAGACAAATGCTAAAGAGACAATTATACCTCGGATCAGAGTGTGTGTTGATTTCTTCAATTGTGCCATCTTGTGAATTAAAAGTGGAACCAAAGGTGGAACAAAAAATCTCAGGGCAAGCAATTTTGACACAATTTTTTTTTATCCCGCAACTCATTTCAAACAGGGCTAAATTTTCCTCTTCGAATTACTTGTCAAAGATGATCAATCATATGGGATCACCTCTGACGATTGATCAAATTTGAGAAGAGTGGATTTACAGTCAGTAAGAATTTTGTACCAACTGCTCGTAACTTCCTTATACAAATTGTACATGTCATGATGATATTTAAAAAAAAAATCACACGAGGCGATCAGAGATGTACGATGTTGCTTCGAGGACAATTAGTTATTTAGTACCGGATATGTAAGTAATTAAACAGAATGGGAACAGTTAGATATTTATATAAGCACACATAACAACGATAAAGTGGAGTGGATTACAGTGGAAAATTCAGACAGCTGCTGAGGACAAAAAAAAAAAAAAATTGACTCGGAGTAACTGGGAGATCTTCCTGTTACCAAGTGCAAATTTCAGAAGTCACCCAAGAGTGTGTGTAACCATACTGTATTGATACCTTGACGATGATATTCTCTCTCTTCTTGAACCCGTGTGAGTACGCTGTAAGTATAATGTGGTCAATATATATATAGATATAAATATAGTGGTGTGTGTGATGTAATCAAATATCACCAGATTCAACACAATACAATAGAGCGGGCAAGGGACACGCCAGGCCCAAAGGGACAAAGCAAACGGATCGACTGGATTTCAGTGCGAAAGGAGAGGGATTTTCACAGCAAAAAAAGTAAAATTAATTCAACTTCTTGTTGAATCAGTATATAACTAAACTGATCACTTCTCGAACATCTATCAATACCACAAGTTTACTTCATATCACCTAATTCTTTGACTTCAACTCATTATCTTCATCACATATACCATCATTACCACAGTATTTGAAACAGTTGTTATTTCCCCGATAAGCCGACTACTGCGCCTAATAAAAAAAAATAAAACTAATTCAAAGGAATCCAAAATCACATTACTCCATCATTCATCTTTGAAGCAAAGCTAATCACACCGTTCCCAATCAAATAAATCTCAGAAACAAGGTTATCATATCTAGATGCTCACCATAATACTTGTAAATTAATCACATATATTCAAATATATACAATACATCATGTTTTCGAAATTACAGAGATCTTCGGATAAGAAGAACAAATTGGTTTTTGAAGAATCAGTGGACGTTTCTAAACTTGACAAGACTTTGGTACAACAAAGTCACAGTCGATCATCATCATCAGTATCTCCAAACCCGTTCAATATATACGCTGGTTACAAAGATGCTTTGGAGTACCTTGAACCATTACCCGTTTCACCACCATCATATTCTTCATTGGCGCAATCTCCACCACGGTTTCCTGTGTACAGTAATCCAGAAGAAGGTCATGAGGTTTTACCTAATTATGTACCAACAATATACAAGTTGGATAAGTTTATCAGAAAGTTGGAGTGGGTTTCCCCATATGATCCTTCTCCAAATAGACATTGGAAAGATGTCCTTATCGAATTGAATTCAACACAATTAAATATATATCATTTAGAGCATTCTCAAAAAACTTTAGTCCATCATTTACCAGATTTACCAGTATCTGACATTGTGAATAACAGTTCGATTGCACAGTATAGATCCTCATTGACAACTGTCAGAGATTTATCGAACTTCATCCAATTTGAGAAATTTAAAATTTTGAAAAAGCAAAACTTGTTAAAATCATATTCATTACAACATGCAAAAATTGGACTTGCATCCGACTATAAAAAACATAAATTCACACTTCGATTGAGATGTGAAACTGAACAATTCTTGATCCAATTTCCTGATGCCGAATCCATGATTGAATGGAATTTAGGTTTATGTCTTGGTAGGGATAATTCCTTGGATTTGAATAAGAGAGCAATGCCTCATTATAGAACTGTTCCTAGAAGACGCCGCTATCACCGTGGTGGTGGTAATAGTATTTCTAATAGACGTGGCAAGAAAAACAGACGGAGAAATAACTCGGAACCAGATATTTTGCATAGGTCTCGAAACAATAGCGTTTCCAATTTTTTCCACAGAAGAAGAGCCATCAGTTACCCTAATCCTGATGATGTTGACAACAGATTGAGAACCAAGATATCATCAATGTTGAGACATCGACCAGTTCCAGAGACAACCCAGGTTAATAACAACATCTCTTCATTATCCAAGACTCATTCACATTCACGTTCAATTAACTTTGAACTCCCTGGTCGACTCTCAAATGATAGTCATAGCCCATCTTTAAATTCAAGAACAATTTCAATTCTGTCAGGTTCACCTGCAGAAATTTCAGAGGTTTCAACACAAAATGATGATGTGACAACTACAGAGGAAGGTGCCGGAGGTGAAGCAGACTTCAATGACATTCGTGCATTAGAAGAGATCGACAATGACGACCTCGTAAATGGAAACGAGGACGAGAATGAAGAGGAACAGGATGAAGACGATGAAGACGAAGACGAGGAAGAAGAAGAAGAGGAAGAAGAAGAAGAGGAGTCAGATGAAGAAGGAGAAGATTCAATCGAAGAAGAGGAAGAAGAAGCCATTGCCACCATTCCTATATTACCAGAAGCTTACGGAAGTGAACTTACCAGTTCGAGTTCTGGTGAACTTTCCAGTAGATTTGATCTCAAATGGTATCCTGAATTTGACAAATTGCCATCTCATAAAAAGATACTCAAGGATGCCATCCGTTGTATGTCAACTTTATCAACGACAGATCAATGGTGTGGACGCAGTGTGGTTAAAGCTTATGATTTTGAAAAAATGGCAATCACTGGTGGTGGTGCTGGTAATGGTAATTTGAAAAAACTCAATTCGAAAAATGTTCATGGACATTCAAGGTTTGTCAAGGAATATATTGTGACGAGTAGCGGGTTGATTCCAACCTCATGAACATTGTTAATGAGACGAGAATATGATTTTTTTTACGCAATGATGAATGTATGTTTATTTTCTATTTTTATTATTCAGGGAGGCATTTTACTTTTATGCATTTATTTTATTTTATTTTAATTCATTTACGACGAAAGTCATCATATGTTTGACTTTAAGTTGTCATAATATTCTTCCACGCTACTGACCCCATTATCATTTTATTTTTATTGTTTTAAAGGTGAGAAAGTAGTTACTGTTTGTTAACGGTTTCTATGATTTAAAATAATTTTCTTTTATTTTAATATATGTTCTATACGACAATGACTTTTAATATACACCCATATCAAATCTCTTGTAGGTATAACCAATGAATGGTAACTCTTCTCTACTATTTTCATCTTTACCATTCTGTCCAGCTTGTTGAGCATTTCTAACATTTGTCTCTAATTCTAAATCTTGATCGAAATCATCAAAGAATCTTGTATCTGTTATTGATTTCAATTTTGGAATGAATGGTGCATCAACACTTCTAATAGAATCCCAATCAACTCCACGGAAAAATGGATGTTGTTTTATCTCATCTGCTCCACCATGTCTACCCAATCTGTTATCTGATGAGGTCAATAACCTCCTAATTAAATCTTCACTTTCTGCACTGAGATGAATGTCTTCTGGGAATTGTAAAGATTGTTCCCAATTGATGATTTTCTTATATGTTTCTTGTGGCGTCTCTGAGCAAAATGGTGGCCATCCAACCAAACACTCAAACATAATAGCTCCTAAAGACCACCAATCACATTCTTGTCCATATCCTTGATGGATAAAGATTTCAGGGGCAATGTAATCGGGAGTACCCACAGTGGAATATGCCATTAATCTTCTGGATTTCCTCCAAGTTTGCATCTGTTGACGATTCGTCATCGTCAAATGAATGGCATCCACCATAGTAGCATTATGGCCAGCTTGCTTCGGTTGAGGATCCTTATCCAACAATTGACGATAATAATTAGAGTCATGCGTCTTGTGGAACCCAGTCGATAAACCAAAATCTGAAAGCTTGATATGTCCTCTAATATCAATCAAAATGTTATCTGGTTTAATATCCCTATGGATAAAACCTAATTTGTGAATCAGTTCTATCGCCAATACACATTCAGCCATATAAAATCTAGTGATATCCTCTGTGAATATTTGCCACCTGATCAACATAGTCATCAAATCTCCACCGGGTAAAAATTCCATGATCAAATATAAATATTGGTAATCTTGGAATGAATAATACAAGGAAACAACCCAAGGAGAATCTGAGCCAGCCAATACATCTCTTTCCGCTTTAACATGAGCTAATTGATCCTTGTTATACATTTCAGCCTTCAATAATGTCTTCATGGCATATATTTTACCTGTGTCCTTCTTTTGTACCAACCGAACTTCACCAAATGCACCTTTACCAATAATTTTAACCGTGATAAAATCGTCCAACGATAATCTTGTTCTTCTCAATCTTAAAAATTGAGACTCCTTTTTACCTAGTGCTTGTAATTGTCTATTCTTACGCTCATCTGATCCATCTTCATGAGAAAGTTTGTGTTCCAAGTCAACCCTTCTTTGATTTCTTTCAATGGCATGTGTGACACTCATTTGATAGTAATTCTCCAATCTCAATTTCACAGCTGCAGCCTTATCTTGTGTCCTCTTTGACAAAAATTCAGGATGACGGTCAAAATACACATAGTTGGAAGAAACTGCCTGCTGAGGTTGTTCAGGTGTTTGAATGGTGACTGAATTTCTCAAATTTGTACTACTTGTATTAACCAAAGGACTCGAATACGGGAATGATGGAGCCTGTGCCTGTTGAGGCTGTTGGTTGTACTGATGCAAACTTGAATTGTTAGACATTGTCGGTTGGATCAAACTACGCACACTTCTTGTTGGACTTGAAGGAGGTTGAATGATACTTGACGCATGCGTTGGTGAGCTGTTACCCAAGTAATTGCTGTAACGAGTTGGTGAAGAACTATATGGATCTGTGTTATTTG
>PPKU02000061.1:33651-73240 GCA_003706265.2 Nakazawaea holstii | reverse complement strand
TGGTTTTTGATATAATATTGTGTGAATCAAAAACAGCGATGAGATGAGAATAAAACTTTATATTGCAGTATTCGATGAGTTGGTCATTATGGATGAAGACAAACTATAAAAGACAAAACAATTACTGTTTATTTACAAATCATGTCTAAGGAGTATGATCTTGTCTGCCTTTTTCCTCAATCTGAGATTTATTTAATCAATTACAATAGTGTTCATGTATGTCTGTATGTATGTATATCAATAATATCAACTTTTTTACTAGGTTCCCGAAAGTTTCCTGACAGTGTTAGTTCGTGATTAATCTAAGCTATGCATCATTAGAGGCAGGTCACATATATTGATATGTTCAACAATACCTTAAATAATTCCCAATTCGAGATAGGCGCTCTCAGTTTATATGTAAAAGGGCCATTTTTATAAAACAAGTTTAAAACAAAACACAAACAAAAAAAAAAGATCGCGTTTTTTTTATTTATTTATTTGTTTGTTTATTTATTTACCTTTTCCAATGAATGTACGATTGGGAAGTGAAACACGAATCTGAGACACGAATTGAATGCAGTATTGCATAATTGGGACAACTGGGACAATTCACCATCATACGCCATTTACAATTGCTTCTTGTCTTTATGAAGAACATTACTACTATACAATATATGGTTTTTTATAAAAAACTTTCCAAACACAAAAATCTAACGTTAATATTAGTTTGATAAAAAATTGCATGAAAAATAAAATAAAGGAGAGGAGCCACTCTACAAATGGCCAAAAAAAATCTATCTATGACAAACGTACATCACCCTCTTACTTATGAAAGATTAGCTGTACCACCAGTGATAGATTCCCAACTTGAGACATCTGAAGAACTAAGACTTGATCCGAAATCGGTGCTATCGTCCAAGATAACGACATGAACTTCACCGTTATCAAAGATGGCAGCAGCTTTAACTGATGATGAAGTTGGTCTCTTGAAATAATCTTGTGATCCTCCACCACCTTGTGCAGATCCATTATCACCTTGTCCAGTATGTAAATGAGAAATTAATCTTGATTCTCCACTTGTTAAGATTTCAAATAAATCCATTTCACCACAACCTGTTGACCAACATGAACATGATGAATCACCGTATTGTAAAGTTCTTGGAATCTTGGCGTTTAATAACCAAATTGCTGGCATATCATAATTTTCACTTGATGATGATGCCTTAGTTTCTGTTGGCATTTCAAATTCAAATACAAAGATTTTGGAAACACCACCAAATCCATGGTACAGTGGAATATTTTCTCTATAATAACCACAATCACCAACTGAAGTATCATCACATGAAGATCCTGAAAAAATCATATACTCGGTATCGGATTCAATAGTAACATCATCCAAGGCAACACTTGATGATGATGCACTGGAACCATCTGAACCACAGTATGATAATGAATTACCGAAACATGATGACCAAGTACCGGAACCATTGACACCACCTAATGAATTTAAAAAGGTGATATTTGAAATAGATCCTGGTTCGAAATAAGCAACTCTTTCCCAATCACCTGAACTTGATGATGATGAAGATGATGAGGAAGCAGCAGCACTTGACGACGAAGATGATGTAGTTGCACTGGTGACGGCAGCGGAAGAATAAGTTGATGTGAAATCTTGAGATGCAGTTGTTGCAGTGACATCGTTTGAACCTTGAGTGGTTGTAGTTGAAGTACCAGTCTTTGTAATTAAATTACCATTTTGATCGACAAAGACAGTATCAGTAACTTCAACAACTTTAACAGCTCTCTTATGTTGATGATGAACGTGTCTTGTAGTGGTACATTCTTCTTCTTCTTCTCTCTTGACAACATCACGTTTAGCTTTTTTAGAATTACTTCCTGAACTTGGATAATAAACACCAAATTGTTTCAAATTCAAAGGACCTCTGAAATGAACTGATAATTCTTCATCTAATGGTGATAAAGTACCTGAAAAGGTGGTGGAGCTTTGTTCACATGAACAACCACTTTCATCCATGGAAGTGACATCTTTATATGAACCACTGTAACCAATACCATTGTAAACAACAGCACTAACTTCATTACAATAATAATTACCACCAGATTGGGAACAATCAGCTGAAATCATCTTTGACAATGATGCCAAGACGGATAATAAAACTGAATATCTCATTTTATCTCTTACTATGATATGTCTCTAATTTGTTTTTACCTCTTTATCAATTTTATGAATTCTTTATCGAACACAACCAGTGAATATGAATTGAAATTAGATACTTTAAAACAGATAGATCTTGACACTATTAACAAAAAAACACACACACACAGTTATAGAATGAATATGCTTTTAATATTATAAAAGGAATGACAAATAGTTGGGATTATATCTTGATTAGCTCTTTTGCAAAAATTTCTAAATCAAAAAAATCTATACAATTAGGAAAATGGCGTAAATATATATATCCAAGGGGGATATGTAAAAAAACATAAAACTGAAACATTTTCCCTCCTCGATAAACACATAAACTTTATTAACAAGGAATAAAAAACCAAAACGCACACCGCATAAAGATTTGAATTTTAACATTTTCTTCCTTTTTGTTTGCATATTGCCGTATTAGGACACTCTGCCTTGCATACACCGGTTGCCATGGTTACACTTCCCTTCGAGGGAGCACACAACAAAAAAACGCCATCTCAGTATCTAGTAGTAGTAGTAGCCGTTGAGAAACGTCAATCTATACAAACATATATGTATATGTATATTCCAAGGGGGACATGATAGAGATCATATCGATAACAACACATCTCTATGTCAACTGTTATGTCATAATACTTCTAATTACACATCAACCACTTTTATTATGTATGAATTTATTACCTTCATTTAATTTTGAATAAGCCTCTATCCAATTAATTAACAAAATTGTTTACAATATTATTATATGGACCAAACATAATGAGCCTTGTTCAAATATACAAAAGACTGAGTAAAATACAATAGGTGGAGGAGATTTTTTTTTTTTTACGTTTTTCCTAATTGTAGTTTCCACCGATGATTGGCCAAAGACAACTGAAACACCTTATAATTTTATTCATTCTTTTGTGATTAAGGTTAATAATAGACGAATGCAAGCATGTCTTATAACCTCATTCAATGATGATTTTTATAAAATTTATAGTTTTCCAACATAAATTTGTAGATCGTAGTTGCATCATGGAATGAATCCGGTTAGAATTGCAAAAAAAAAGAAAAGACTCTTTTGAACCATATACTGTTATATTAGATACACGAGTTTGCATGATGGAGAATGATTCAAAGATTTCATGTATGACCTCAATGTTGGAATAGATATATACGGCAGATTACCAATATCCAGACTCCACAACACACATCGTAATTTAGCCTATTTACAGAATTAAGGTTTTTTTTTTTCACTTTTTTTTTTGTTTCCCAAGATCTATGATGACATCAAGAAACTTTATCTGATTGTTTTTATATATCATCAACTTGTCGTCAACTCATTCCCTTTTTTTAACGAAAACACAAAAGTATAAAGGATAAAGTCTAAACTGCAAGTCCAGATCAATCTATATCTCATCGCTTATATGAATTCATTGCATTGATAAATCTCATATTTATTATTACTGATAAATTTTTATTTCACTTTGATTGATCACATGATTTCCCACCCTATGACTGATTTTTTTGATCACAATATACTAGAAATCTAGGAACTTCCTCATTATGATATAGAATATTATAGGAATAATGTCTGAGTCACACTGTTTCATCAACTATGAGATAAATCAGTCATAAATTCAATACTAGGCAGATAACTTTTTCTATTCTGCTTTTGTAAAAGCAGAATGAGTCAGACCAAAAGATTGGTATAAATTAAAAACAAAGTAAAATCAACACCTGGAACTGACTGAGACAAGACCAACTATATTCAAAACAACACGATGTCACTTGGTACTTTATTCGTCGATCCAAAATCTAGTGGTGTATGCCCAGAAGCCATCGTCAAGTATTTAAAATTAGATATCAAGATATCAGGTCGTAATGACCCTATTTATGAAGAGAATTTCCCTCTGAAGAAGATCTCAGCATTCATCAATCCAGAAGGTTATAAATTAACTGAAGTGATTGCCATATTGATTTATTTAATCACTTTACATGATGAGAAGTCTTCATTGTTAGGTAAAAATAAGAAGGAATTTGCATCAATTTTAGAATGGTTATCGTTCTCTACATGTGAATTATTACCTACTGCTGCGAAGGCATTTGGTCCATTGGTTGGTAAGGAACGTTATAATAAGAGTCAAGTAGATACAGCACTTGTCGCTACTGAGAAATTGGCACAAGAATTAGAATCCAGATTATCAAAAGCCACCTATTTAGTTGGAGATGATGTCACTATTGCAGATGTGTTCACGGCAACTGTTGTGGGAAGAATTTTTGAAACGGTATGGGCTCAAGATTTCATCTCAGAGCATCCGGGGATTACTAATTGGTTCACCACTATGCAGAATGGTGAAATACTATCACCAACAAGATTTGGTTCTTCATTCCAATTTAGAAATTTACCTTTGCAACCACCTGTCACGAAACCAAGAAGGAAACAAAAACAGGAAAAACCTAAAGGTGCAGCTAAGAGTTTCGTCACTCATCCTGAAGTAGGATTTTCACAGCGTAAACATCCGATCAAGTTAGCATTGGGGAAACCTTCATTGACTTTAGTAGAATGGAAAAGATGTTACTCCAATGAACCTACATCTGTCTCAATACCATGGTTTTGGGATCATTATGATCCAACTGGTGATTCATTATACATTTCTTATGACGCTAGAGAATGGTCTTTTTACAAAGTGGAGTATAAATACAATCAAGAATTGACAAAGACATTTATGTCATTGAATCTTTTAACTGGGTTCTTCTACAGATTAGAACCCTCAGTAAATTATTTATTTGGTTGTATGGTTGTCTACGGGGAAGATGATAATAATGGGATCATCGGTGCATTCTTCATAAGAGGTCAAGATTTTAAACCAGCATTTGATGTGGCTCCAGACTGGGATCTCTACGATTATACGAAATTGAATCCGGATGATGATTTAGATAAAAATTTCATTAATAACATGTGGACATGGGACGATCCTGTTATCATTGATGGTCAGGCAAGAGAAATCGTTGATGGTAGAGTTTTCAAGTGATATTTTATTCAATTATCCTAGATATTTGATTTTGTGTATCTATAACTAAAAAAAAAAAAAAGAAGAGAAATCACATTATTCGCATGGCTTATTTATATGATCATAAATTAATATCATTGTAGTATGGTGATATGGTACAACCTATATTACTTGTATTCGACATAATTGAATAAGTAGTGATCGGAGATTCGGACTTGATACCAAATTCAATCAAGTGTGGAACTTTTTTTTCGAAGTTAAACGAAAATGAGTCAGACGTGGGGAATTCTTGATATAAATTAATCGAAAAGTTGGAATCAAACGATTGAAACCAATTGAGACAAGATAAATTATATTGGAATCAGCACGATGTCACTTGGTACTTTATTCGCATATCCAAATTCCAGAGGTGTCTGCCCAGAGGCCATTGTCAAGTATTTGAAATTAGATATCAAGATATCAGGTCGTGGTGATCCTGTCTATGAAGAGAATTTCCCCTTGAAGAAGATCCCAGCTTTCATTGATCCAGAAGGTTTTAAATTGACCGAGGTGATTGCCATATTGATTTATTTAATCACTTTACATGATGAAAACTCTTCATTGTTAGGTAAGGATAAGAAGGAATTTGCATCAATTTTGAAATGGTTATCATTTTCTACATGTGAACTATTACCTACTGCTGCGAAGGCATTTGGTCCATTGGTTGGGAAAGAACCTTATAATAAGACTCAAGTGGATTCAGCACTTGTCGCTACTGAGAAATTGGCACAAGAATTAGAATCCAGATTATCAAAAGCCACCTATTTAGTTGGAGATGATGTCACTATTGCAGATGTGTTCACGGCAACTGTTGTGGGAAGAATTTTTGAAACGGTGTGGGCTAAAGATTTCATCTCGAAGCATCCGGGGATCACTAATTGGTTCACCATTTTGAAGAATGGTGAAATATTAGCACCAACGAGATTTGGTTCTTCATTCCAATTTAGAGATTTACCAGTGCAACCACCAGTTTAGAAGTGCATTCATCCTCATTGTCAATATTCACAGTGCCCGCTCTCCCGTTAAGGTAAATGTAGCATTGAGGAATTATTCATCTTGAATGGTTTACATCTTTCGTATGGAAGGTACACATCTGTGTTTAACCGAGATATGTTCTTTATGATGTAGTTTTTGTTATATATTCGTAATTTGTTCTTCATTTATATGAGGTTACGTATACTTTAATTCAAAGAAGTTGTTTTGATATCGATAAATCACTAATTACTGTCAAATAAATGCCACAATGCGTGTCAATTGCCAAAAAATCACGTGATTTGCGCTTAGCTGGTATGTTAAAGTGCTAATTTTCCACTTTGTAAATCAAGCGCCGTGGCGCAGTGGAAGCGCGCAGGGCTCATAACCCTGATGTCCTTGGATCGAAACCAAGCGGCGCTACATGATTTTATATTTTATTTTTTTGGTATTTTATTGTTATTATTAATCTATTTTCAATTTGCCACGTCTTTAGGCAGCGTGATTTTTGTACATTTGAAACATTTGTAACCAAAATTGATTGGGAATCCCTCAATAAATGGCATCCCGTGACGAATATTTTTTTTTTATTTACAAGCAAAGAGTTTATTGTAACTACTGTTCATTCATTTTAAAACAAATCGATTGAAATTGTGTTCAATTCTGTTGATTCCTCATGCGCCAAACAGATTATAAGTTATTCTATACTGTGTCTCTATTCTGATTAGTGGATCACTGTAATCGTTCCATCTCTTTGTTTAGGAAAGCAATTTTCTTTGAATTGTGAGCTCAGGAAGAACTATTGGACTTAAGATGCTGATGAACGAAGTGAGAATGAAGTCTTTTTATTGTAAAAGAGTTCATTTCAAAGAAAATTAAATGTGTGGTTAGAGGGGGTTGACAATTTTTTGAGAACACCTTGAAAATGGATTTAGCAGTGAAGTCTGGGTTGATGATGATAGGCATGTTTTGTTTCTTTGCTAAGGATCTACTACTCATCAAAAGGTGTATCCGCTTCAAAACAAGCGAGTGCTATGAGATTGGTTTCATCTGCAAAAACGATCAAATAAGAGGTGCATGTTTTACATAAACTGTGTTTATCATTTTATATCCTTTAAATAATATTTTTTGAATCAAAATACATACGTATTCAGCTGATAAATATTCCGAATTACAAACCACAATTAGCCATTACTTTGAGCAGTTAAAATTCACTCCCTTTGCTGTTGTGTCTTGATCAATTTTATCTCAGATTCGAGCTTATCACATTGTCTCTTTGTGTCCAAAAGTAAATTAATCGTTTGTAATAATGCTTCATGTTTTTCACAAACCTTTGCGGTTGGCATTGTTGGTTTCGGCGGTATCTCCAACTCGTTTAATAATGCATTCACTTTTGCTTGTACAATCGGTTTAAAAGTCGTCAATCTTGACGATCTCAATGTTACTCCGGGCAATAATTTTTCTGTATGATCAGCAAGTCCATATAACAGTTGCTCATCTGGAGTAAGTTTCTTTGCAAGTAAGGTGGCTGCCTGAGAAGGAACCTTTTTATGCTTTTGATCAGATGGTAATAATCCACTTACCGAGAGTCTACCACTACTCGAAGATTGTCTCTGCTTTTGCTGGGAATGTAACTCTTTTGATTGAGCTTCAGCAATCAATGCAGAAGGAGTAGCAGCAGCTGGGGGAATTTGAGGAGGTATAGGAGTTTCAACTTTTCTTTTCTTATTCTTATCTGTCACCATCAATGCATTATAAAGCTGTGCTAGTCCTTGAGATGATTGATACAACTGAATTGAACCAGTGGATTGAGGAGCATCAAGTATTTTCAACAAAGCTGCTCGTTCTGATAAAACTTTTTTAGCAGCGAGCTCAAACTTTCTTGCCTCTATCACCAAACTTTCTTCTTCAGCAATTTCAGCAGGAGATCTTTTCAACAATTTGGATAGGTACTCTTTTCTATCTATCTCTTTTTGCTTATCAAAAGATTTTAAAGAGTTAATTATGGTTGTTGTCCTCTCATCAGGAATTTGAACCGACGCCGTTAAAAGCTTTTGACAAACTTTGTAAAAACGATCTTTAAGATCCTCTAGAGAACGGTCATCAAACTGGTATCTGTCGAGGATGACAGGCCATCTCAAATCATACTGATTGCAAAGCTCAAATAAGTAAATGGTCTCATCGAAGTTCCAGTCCTCATCTTCCAAATCTTTCTCTTTATAATCATCTTCCGACCCAATAACAGGTATCTCTAACTTAGTGTTGAACTTCTCAAACAGATACGCCCTATCCTTATGCAAATCAGCAGCACCTTTAACCCAATGATATAGTACCAAATCATCACTTCTTGCATTGTTTTTGAATTCTGTCCAGCTCCAAGGAGACGCTTTGCTATTTGAATTTAATCTCTGTTTAAACTTTGAGGAGTTCTTATCTCCCAATACCACAGCCGGTGTGTTTGGACCAATTAAATTCAGAAGTTCACGATTTATACCAGTATCTGTAAGTAGTGTTAGTATAACATTTTCATTCTTTGAACGATACACATATATAGTCACTTACATTTTGGCTTTTTCACCTTGGGCAGAGCGCTCTTCTTCTGCACTTTGTGCTCATGTGAGATATTCAACACATCCAATATATCTGAAGACGACATGACGACGGTGTCTGTTGTGTTACAAATGTTTATTTTATTTCTTATAAAAACGAATCAATTTTTTCTGAACATTACCATCCATTTAATTTACTAGACACTACTACAAATTGGATTGGAAAACAACACAAATCACTCCTAAAAGTACACTCCTAGGCATCAGTCCAATGAACCAGTCAGCCAACAGTTTGAAGAGGACTAGGATCCGGCCACCACGAAAGATATTGTCGAATTCCGAGACCGATTTCACCAAGTCGTGGGAGATATTGTCTTCGGCAATAGCTCAAATACAATCGAAAAACTCATCAAATTTATCATTTGAAGAACTCTATAGAACATCTTACAATTTGGTATTGAGAAAGTTTGGCAAACTCTTGTACAAGAGCGTCTCTGAGTCAATAAGGAAACATTTGCTTGATGAAGTGAGACCAAAGATTTTATCGACAAAGGATGATAAGGAATTTTTGATAGAGGTTAACAAACAATGGCAAGATCACCTCTTGTCCACGAGAATGATCAGTGATGTTTTGATGTACCTTGATCGAGTCTACTCAAAGGAAAACCATTTGCCATTAATCTACGACGTAGGACTACATCTGTTTCAAGAGTGCATTATTAAGCAAAACAACAGAGAGATCGGGATAAAAGTCACCGAAATAGTGATCAAAGAGATTAACAAAAACAGAGACACAGGTGCTCTCATAGATAAGTTTTTGATTAAATCAATAATATACATGTTTGAGACTTTGGTGGGCTCCGATTCAGGTGATTCTGAAAATTATTACTCCGAGTTCTTTGAACCAACTTTTCTTGAATCTTCTAAAGAGTTTTACGAAACAGTTTCTAAAGAATTTATGGCGCTTCAAAATGGTTCATTGTTCTTGACAAAGATAGATCAGTTGATCAGGGGAGAAGAGGAGAGAATCATATTATATTTGCCAGATGTCACGCTTCCAAAACTAGTTGAATTAATGAATAATATATTAATTGCAGGTAACATTGAATCTGTTCTCAAACTTGAAAATGAAGGTTTAAAAGGTTTCATTGCTGAAAACAATTTGACAATGTTGGAATTAATCTATAAGCTTATATCCAGGTACGATAATGAGCATACAGTACTTAAATTACAACTCAATAGTGTTTTGTTGTTAAATGGAGAAGAGCTAGCTTTGAAAACGAAACAATCACTGGAAGAACCAGCACCTGGATCGACAGTGAATACCAAAAAGAAACCTTCAACTAAGGAAAACCTGACATTAATGGCAACCAAATGGGTTCAAAATGTGCTCGAACTTAAAGAGAAATATCAAATAATTTTGAAATCAAGTTTCCACGGGAATCCAGGGTTGATGAAGACTATTGAAGATTCCATATCTCAATTTTTAAATTTGAATAATAAGGTGAGCGAGTACTTGTCTTTATTCATAGACGATAGCATAAAGAAATCTTTTAAAAACAAAACTGAACAAGAGTGTGAAGATATTCTTGACAAGTCAATTTCAATTTTTAGATACATAAAGGATAAGGACTTGTTTGAAAAATACTACAAAAATCATTTAGCCAAAAGACTTTTGTCACAGAAATTATCGACAAATGATATAGAGAGAACGATGATAAGTAAAATGAAGCAGGAGATTGGGCCATCTTTCACATCAAATTTGGAAGGTATGTTTAGAGACATTAAACTATCAAAGGATTTGTTAGCAGAATTCAAAACAGTTTATGCTGAACAGGAGCAAGAGCAGGAGAGTGAATCACTCAAGTTTGCAAATAAAATCGTTAAGAAGAGGCTTGATTTGGAGGTGAGTGTCTTAACCACTACAGCTTGGCCACTTCCCTTTACCAAAGATTTGTCTGTCATCTATCCAGAATCAATGGAGGTTGCAAAAGAGAGTTATGAAAAATTTTACTTGTCAAAACATAGTGCTAGAATCTTAAGCTGGGCTCCAAATTTTGGAAGTCTGGACCTTCGGATGAGATTTAAAAAGAGATTGTATGAAATAAACATGTCAACGTATGCTGCTTTAATTATAATGCTTTTCGATGGGACAGAGGTGGGACAAGAGTTTTCATACATTGATATTCAAACGAAAACAAACATACCGAAACAGGAATTGGCCAGGCAATTACAATCTTTGGCTGTCGCACCTCGTACAAGATTGTTAACCAAGACCCCAATGACAAAAGATATCAAAGAGGATGATGTGTTTGCCATCAATGAGAATTTCCATTCCGCTTCTACCAAGCTCAAAGTTTTCACAGTTTCGATGAGTAGCAAGTTGGAAGATGATACTGAAAGGTCAAAGACTTTGGAAACTTTGGAAAGTTCTAGAAAGCATGAAACTGACGCTGCTATTGTTAGAATCATGAAGGCAAGAAAGAGAATGATGCATAATGATTTGTTAAATGAAACAATCAAACAATTACAGCATAGATTTAAACCACCTCCAAGTTTGATCAAGCAAAGGATTGAGGCTTTACTTGAGCGTGAGTACTTGGCAAGAGACGAAGAGGACAGAACGGTCTATTGCTATTTAGCTTGATTGTCGTGCTTTTGATCTACACTGGTCAATACTGAATTATATATATATATATAAAGACAACAATACATGTGGATCATACCCTCAACTTTGTCAGTGTTCAATTTCTATTTCCAAAAGTTGATGTTTTCTGACTTGATAAAAGTCATTTGTAGGAGCTCAAAATACAAGAGGTTTGTAAATTATACTTGTCTTTGAGGCGTTCTCTTATAATTACTTTCCCTGACAAGACTGCTCCCAATTGACGGATCTACACTCCTCGAACGCTGCCTTAATAAAAGCTCAAGCAGCAAGACTTGTAATGGAGATTCAATTAGACAAGACTAACCGTAGAAGTACTTTTAGTGAGTAATCAATACTCTCCGCAAAACCTGAGATCCCTGAAAAGGCCCTTTATGACAAACTTCACCACTCTAATTGGCCGAGAAGGGACAGCCCCTATTTCCACCGTAAACGGTCTCTGGCTCCTATCAAAGAACGGACCGGTCTAGGAAATCCCATTTCCACTGAGCAGATTTGTGTGTGAGTAATAGTAATGAGACCCAAGAAAATCCCATTGGCGTGCAAATCCTGAGGAAATATTTCTCTTGAAAAGAAAAGTTCTATCATGATTCATACAATTTCTTCAAATTTTATATATATAACGATAGGCATTCCTAACTTTTGGTGAAGAAGAGAACTATATACACTTGCACCTATATTCTATTATTCATAACACATCATGCCTGCAAGCACCACAGATTCTCCAAAGACATTGTATGATAAGGTTTTTGAAGCCCATGTAGTTCATAAAGATGAATCGGGTTCTTATTTATTATATATCGATCGTCATTTAGTCCATGAAGTGACATCTCCTCAAGCATTTGAAGGATTGAAAAATGCTGGAAGGAAAGTAAGAAGAACCGATTGTACTTTAGCTACAGTTGATCACAATATTCCAACAGATTCAAGAGCAAACCTTACATCGTTGGATACTTTTATCAAGCAAGATGATTCAAGATTGCAAGTTCAAACTTTGGAGCAAAATGTTAAAGATTTCGGTGTCACATACTTTGGTATGGGTGATTCTCGTCAAGGTATCGTACATGTTGTTGGTCCTGAACAAGCCTTTACCTTACCAGGTACTACTGTTGTTTGTGGTGATTCTCATACTTCTACACATGGTGCCTTTGGTGCCTTAGCTTTTGGTATTGGTACCTCTGAAGTTGAACATGTCTTGGCAACACAAACAATTATTCAAGCTAAATCCAAAAATATGAGAATCAATGTTGTTGGTGATTTGAGACCAGGGATAACTTCCAAGGATTTGATTTTACACATCATTGGAGTTACAGGTACCGCTGGTGGTACTGGTAGTGTTCAAGAATACTGTGGTAAGGCCATAGAGAATTTGTCTATGGAAGCTAGAATGTCCATGTGTAATATGGCTATTGAAGGAGGAGCCAGAGCTGGTATGATTAGACCTGATGAAGTCACATTCAAATATTTGAAAGATAGACCTTTAGCTCCAAAAGGTGCTGAATGGGATAAGGCAGTCAAATACTGGAAAACCTTATACAGTGATGAAGGTGCCGTCTTTGATATCGACATCACCATCAAAGCTGAAGATATTGTTCCAACTATTACATGGGGTAATTCACCACAAGATGCTCTTCCAATCACTGCAACAGTACCTGATCCATCTAATGTCACTGATCCAGTGAAGAAATCCGGTATGGAGAGGGCTTTACATTACCAAGGTTTAACTCCTAACACTCCATTGAAAGATATCTATATTGACAAGGCTTTCATTGGTTCTTGTACCAATTCTCGTATTGAAGATTTAAGAGAAGCTGCAAAAGTTGTCAAGGGAAAGAAGAAGGCTGCAAACGTTAAAAGAGTCTTGGTTGTTCCAGGATCAGGATTGATCAAATTGCAAGCAGAAAAGGAAGGTCTTGATAAAATTTTTATTGATGCTGGCTTTGAATGGAGAGAAGCTGGATGTTCCATGTGTCTTGGTATGAACCCGGACATTTTAGATCCTCAAGAACGTTGTGCTTCCACTTCAAATAGAAACTTTGAAGGTAGACAAGGTGCTCTGTCAAGAACTCATTTGATGTCACCAGCAATGGCAGCAGCAGCAGCTATTGCCGGTCACTTTGTCGATATTAGAGAAATCGATTACGATAGAAGTGATATTGCTCAAGTTCCAATTGAACAAGAAGAAGAAGACAAGGCTTTACAAGATGCCGTTTACGAACATGAAAAGGAGATTTTACCAAATGGTGAATCCGCTGACGAGGCTAAAGCTGATCAACTTTACGATCAACCAGCAGATGATCACAGTGTTACAGAAACGGCAGATACAGGAAAACCTGTTCCAGCTGGAATGGAGCCATTTTTAGTCGTTGAAGGTATATGTGCACCTTTAGACAAGGCTAATGTTGATACAGATGCTATAATTCCAAAGCAATTTTTGAAAACTATCAAGAGAACCGGGTTGAGTGTTGGTTTGTTTTACGAATGGAGATTTGAAAAAGATGCCAATGGCAATGATGTTAAAACTGATTTTGTTTTAAATACACCTCCATATACAAAAGCTGAAATCTTGTTGGTTACTGGAGATAATTTCGGTTGTGGTTCATCTAGAGAGCATGCTCCTTGGGCTTTGAAAGATTTTGGTATAAGATCAATCATTGCCCCATCATTTGGTGATATTTTTTACAACAACTCTTTCAAGAATGGGTTATTACCAATCAGAATAGATCAAGATCTCATAAGAAATGTCTTACACCCAATTGCCAAACGTGGTGAAAATTTGCGTATCGATTTACCAAATCAACAAATCTTGGGTCCTAATGGAGAAGTGTTGGTAGAGAAATTTGAAATTGAAGAATACAGAAAGCACTGTTTGATTAACGGATTGGATGATATCGGAATCACTTTGCAAAAAGAAGATTATATCAAGAAATACGAAGAGTTGAGAAAAGTCAAATATTCATTTTTGGAAGGAGGTTCTAATTTGGTAAGACCAATAAGAGGAACTAAGAAAAGTCCATTTGGTGTCAAGGCTCCAGAATGGTGATGTAATGTTAAACTTTGTGTATGATTTAATGCATGACTATATTTTTATTCAAGAGAAAGACACAGATTTACGTAGTATATTTTATAAATCAGCTCTAACTTTACATCTTTAACATCATAATCAGATTCAACTGTCAACGATGACTGAAAGAGAGAGGGTTAGACCATGAAATGATACGAAGAGGGATAAACACCTAAAAAAGTAGTGTACAAAGCACCCAAAGTGACAAGGAAGTGAGAGAGAGAGAGACAGACACGCAAATTGTTTGGTGTTCACTTCAATTCAATTCAGATATCTACACATCACTGTTGGTCCATACCCTGATTCTACCATTCTTCACTTCATATATACTCGTTATGGTAAGTGCGTTATTGCGGATCTCACCGTCTTTACATGTGGCATTCACCGAGCCCATGCAGATGATTTATTCACAACATAGAGAAGAAGCCGATGATGATGATGATGATGATGATACCAAGACGATATCCATTTTACTAACTTTTCAACCACACATAGGCACAACAAACACCAAAGCAAAGAGCAGCAAATGCCAAATATAACAAGACATTAGAAAAGAGATTGGGAAAGCCAAAATCCTCATTCAAGAAAGCTGAAAAGCCTCCACTTTCCAAGACATGGGTTTGTAAGTTTATCTATAAATTCAATTACATACATTTTACATACAAGTACTAACATTTTGAAACCTCCACCAGATGTTATCTTCTTCTTGATATGTGGTGGTGCCATTTTGGAATTGGTCCGTTTCTTCTTTTAGATAAGCAAAAAGGTGGGAATTATAAAAGTTGATTGTTGAACTGAGAAAGAGAGGTGTTCACTAAATGTCTTTCTCAGCGTTGGTTTTAATTCTATGTACTAATAATATATCATTACTGTTACTATCTTCTTCGATTAAGATCCTGTATCGGCGTTGTAGAAATTATCCATCTCTCTTGACTTGATACTGTTTTAGTTTTTTTATTATTTTGCAACTTTTCAAAAAAGTGTATAGTACAGAACGATTGCTTCAATTCAACACAAGAATTCCAGAGGGAACTCGCAAAGGTATGAAGTTTGCTCAATACCTTAACGATCATGCCGTTCCAGAATGGAAGGCACAATATTTTGATTACAAACAGGGGAAGAAGAAATTGAAAAAGATTAATCATTCTCCATTTTTACCATCATTGACTAATACTCCTGTAACACCACATAACAATAACAATACATATAAGGAAACAATACCCATTGCCAAGCTAGGTAGAGCTAGAACTGATTCCTCTATCAGAGCGGGTCATTCTCATGATCATGATCATGGGAGTACACCACAAACAGGAATTGAACCTGCAACTAAGAACAAGAGAAGATCATCTTTGGTGTCATTTCAACTTCCTCCTCCGGCATTACATAACTCTCCAATGATATCTCATAATAATAATAATACTGAGAATAAAACTGGTTCTACACAACTGGAAGAGCAACTGAATGACCGAACGCCATTGTTGACATCTTCTCTGGCTGTTTCATTGAATTCAACACCTCCAATGAAGTACACAACTGATGCTACTACTAATAATGAAGGACAAAATGGTGATAACAACAATACCGTTCCATTACTGAGGAGGAAATCAAGGTTGGAAAGTTTTGTTAAAAGCTCATTAGGTATGAACACGTCGTCACAAGTTGAAGATAACCTTCATGAATTATCTCTCTATTCTGAATTTTCTAAAAATGAATTCATTTCATGGGTTGATGGAGAATTGTTCAAGATTGAAAAATTTTATAGGGAGAGAGAAAGTCATGACGTTGAAAGATTCCTCATCTTACAAAATCAACTTCATCAAATGAGAGAGCAGAGACTACTTGTCAAAGACCGAATCAAGGCATTGATGGATAACAAAACCACCGATCATCTGAGATTACATCATTTGAATAAGAGAAGTGAAGAACTGTTATCGTATAAGATTGCAGATGAAATTGATCATTTGAAACTATCAACTCAATCTAAGCTTGCCCAATTCAATAAATTTGAACTCCCATCTTTACCTTCACTAAATTGGTTAACTGGGAAAGTTCAAGAAAAAGAATATTACGATGAAGGTTATTATAGCGATCAAGAAGATGAAAGTGTTCACACAGAGGACTTGCGAACTTCTGAAGATGATGAAGATGAATCAGGAGGTTCATATCGTGTTAATAGCAACACACAACACAAAAGCAACAATCTGCATGATCCAAGTTTCAACAGGAGAGATTATTCAAGAAAAAACAAAGTGGAACCATCTCATTCAACATACTCAGTTCCTTATTATATGGCTAGAAGACAATTGAAAACGGCAACTTTGGAATTATATCGTTCATTAGAATTATTAAAATCATACAAGATATTGAACCGTACAGCGTTCAGGAAAATGTTGAAGAAATTCGACAAGACCACAGGTTCAACGTTGATGACATCATATATGGACAAGATTGATCAATGCTACTTCACCAAGAGTGAAGTCTTGGATGAATTAATACCTAAGATTGAAGAGTTATATGCTTTTAATTTTGAAAAGGGTAATAAGAAAATCGCCGTTGCCAAATTGAGATCTAATGAAGTTGTCAAGACTTTTTACTCTGCATTATTTGCCTCGGGTTTATTTTTGGGGTTTTCATTACCATTGTTTGTATTGGGGTTATATAAAGGAGTTCATGATTCAATAAGAGGTATTCTTCCCGAAGGTCGATACATTTTACAAATCTGGGGAGGCTTTTTCCTAATAACGGCAATGGCGTTGTTATTTGCTATAAATTGTCACATATGGACAAGATATAAAGTTAATTATAAATTTATCTTTGAATTCGATAATAGGACATCACTAGATTTGAAACAATTTTTGTTAATTCCAAGTATTTCCATGATGTTAATTGGATTCTTTGGATGGTTTAGCTTTGAGAATTTTTGGCCCACAGCATTTCCTGGAAGATTTTGGCCATGGTTTTATGTTGGAATCATGTTAATCTTGATGTTTTCACCGTTTAATGTGTTGTATTATCATTCAAGAAAATGGATATTGGTCTCCATTTGGAGATTGATTTTCAGTGGGTTTTACCCCGTTGAATTTAGAGATTTCTTCTTGGGTGATATCTTTTGTTCATTAACATATTCAATAAGTAATATTTCATTTTTCATCTGTTTATATGCCAATAATTGGGATGGTACATTAACAGGTGGTGAGACAAGATGTGGATCGTCAAAATCAAGATTAATGGGATTTTTCTCATCGTTACCAAGTATTTGGAGATTTATGCAATGTATTAGACGTTTCCTTGATACCGGTGATTGGTTCCCACATTTAGCAAATTGTTTGAAATATACCATTTCCATTATTTATTATGCACTTCTTAGTGTTTATAGAATCAACCAGGCCACTGAACATCGTGCTGCGTTCATTGTATTTGCATCGGTGAATTCCATTTATAGTTCCATATGGGATATTTTCATGGATTGGTCATTGATGCAAGCTGGATCTCAGAATTTATTTTTGAGAGATGATTTGATTTTCAAAAATCCATGGTTTTATTATATTGCTATTTTATTTGATATCATTATGAGATTTCAATGGATATTTTATGCCTTCTTTGCAAGACAAATTCAACAAAGTGCAGTGACAAGTTTTGGTATTGCCATTGCTGAGTTATTGAGAAGATTTGTATGGATTTTTTTCAGAATGGAAAATGAACATTGTACAAACGTTCATTTATTTAGAGCTTCAAGGGATACTCCATTACCATACCCAATCAATAGATCAATGATTGCCAAAAAATTTCAAGATTATTTAAACCGTATAAAGCCATTACAAATATCTACACCAATGGCATCACTGTTGGACGATGACGAAAGAACTATTGGATTGAGATTAAGAAAAGCTTCCACCATAGCAGGTTTATCCGATCCAGTATTTACCCAGAGATTACAACCACAAGAGAGTGGTGACAAGAGCTTAATCCCAGCTGGGTTGGGAAAATTATCAAAGATGTTAAACAGTGCTCATATAAAAGATTTCCAAAGGCGTAAGGTGAAACCTCTGGATAATTTCACACACAAGGAAGACAGTGATGATGATGATGAAGATGAGGAAGAGAATGATACCGATGAAGATGAGCAAGACGTTGTGGAGACCATTGTAAACCAAGAAAGGGAAGGTCTCTCTGTAAGGAATAATAACAATACATAGAGTAACAATAATCACTTATCCGCTCCATTATTACTTGTTTAGGTAATTCCGATGTATCGTCGGCTCTTATCAAGATAAGAAATTGGCTGGCTGAAAAAAAACACAAAACAAAACAAAAACATATAAAAAGTGAAGACTTTCGGCTAACATTTTTCAAAACTTGTTCGAGGAAAAGTATCGGGTCTAGGATAGAAGAGATAGAGAAAGAAAGAAAGATGTTCAGCAGACATATGAGACAGATGAACTTACCAAGGTTCAATGCAATGGTCCGCAGGATCAAGCCAATGGGTCGAACCACTACTTTTGTCACCACGGTGATCCCTATAGTGGCATATTATTGTTATTATGCATCTTCTGAGCCCATATTATTGGACGTTAAACACGCTTATTCAATCACAGATGTCGATAAAAAGATAAAGCCCGAGGAATTGATAAAACATAGCTCTAGAGATGATCTTTGGGTCGTTATCCATGGTAAAGTTTATGATTTGACCGAATTTGCCAAGAGACATCCTGGAACGGAAGTTGTGATTTTGAAATATGCGGGTAAAGATGCTACTGATGCCTTCCGTAAGATTCATTCTGTGGATGTTATAGGTAGGTTATTAGAACCGCAATACCATTTGGGAACTTTAGATGGAGAATTGGCAAAGGAAGAGATTGAAGAAGAGATAATGACAGAGGAAGAGTTGAAACTTGTTGAAAGGTTTAAAAACAAACCTGATATCAAACATATTTTCAACGTTTCCGATTTTGAATACGTTGCAAAGCAATTGTTACCTAAAGGGTTATATTCATATTTTGCCACTGGATCAGATGAAGAATTCACATTGAGAAACAATCATTATGCATATCAAAGAATTTTCTTCAAACCAAGGGTTTTAACCGATACTAAAAATGTCGATCTATCAACAACAATGTGTGGTGCCAAAGCTTCCTTACCGATATACGTGAGTGCATTTGCCGGACAGGGGAAGGCAGATAGTGATGGTGAATTGAATGTCACAAGAGTGACACAAAGACACGGTATCATTCAAATGATTCCAATTATGAGTTCTAAAACAATGGTGGAAATACAAGCACAAACTTCAGCATCACAAGTTCAATGGCATCAATTACATTTTGAAAGTCTGTATGATTATGAACAGGCTGAAAATAACATCAGAAGACTTTGCAATTATGAAAATGTCAAGGCAATATTCATCAATGCCGATTTGGCAGCGGAAAGTAATCGTGAAAAGGATTTCAAAATTAGAACTTTGGAACAAAGCAATGAATTTGACGAGTTTTCCAATCCAACAAATGTATATCCTACATTAACATGGGACGATTTCTTACGGTTTAAACAACTGTCATCTAAACCGCTTTTAATCAAGGGAGTTCAACACCCTGAGGATATAATGAAGCTGGCCGAATTGGGATTCAGAGGCGTTGTCATTTCTAACCATGGTGGTCGACAATTAGATTATGGTAAACCACCATTGGAGATCTTGGCAGAGACGATGCCTAAATTGAGAAAATGTGAATTTTATGACAAGCAGAAATTCGACATATACATAGATGGCGGAGTTAGACGTGGTACCGATGTGATCAAAGCTTTAAGTCTTGGTGCCACAGGGGTAGGTTTAGGAAGACCCGTAGCGTATGCATTGGCAAGTTATGGTGAAGCTGGGTGTGAAAAATTGATTAGTTTGTTAAAAGATGAGTTGGAAAGAGATATGAAATTATTGGGTTGTAATGATGTTAAAAAATTAAATGAATCATATTTGGATACTTCTGGTTTATACAATCGGTTTAATACCGAAGACAAGATTTATAACCTGTTATATGAGCCTATGCAGTTCCCACCATTTAAAAATGATTAGAATATGTGTATTTATATTTTTATACATATATGTTTATATATAGATCTTTTCAACTCTGTTGCACTTTGGCATAATTTGGAGGATTCAATTTCCTATGTATGGATTTGGCCAATGATACAGGGAACAATGATATAGAAATGATCACCAAAGTTTGCCATAAAAATTTGAATGAATAAACGTATTGTAAATCGAAATACTCAGATAACAATGGTATGGAACCTAGGTATATACCAAATGTAACAATTTCTGATGCAATCATTGTCTTTGTCCATGTATTAACTTCCAAGATGATCATGATCAATTCGTTAAAGATCAATGCTGTAAAACTTATGGCAACCATCTTTGTGAATAATTCCTCGTCTAAACCGGTAAAGAATTGTGCCAATATTTGAATGATAAAACCTTGATATAATGATACAAAAACCCATGCGAAAAATGTCTTGTATGACAATGATTTCCCCTCAGTTAATTCATGGTATAATTCTGGGTACAAGTTGGCTAAACCTTCATTGACATCGGTATCAAACACCAATGAAAAAACAGGTGCCATAGTATACAACGTGGCATAACCAACCATTAACCAACCTTGATACAATGCTAACGGTTCAAACATTGATGAAATGGAATACACAGCTTGACACACAGAAATGATCAAACCTCTATGGATGACAAATTGTGCCAATTTAGCACTCCTCTTGTAAGAATTTCTTCCATGCCATAATAATAATTTGGTCAAATGACAAAATTGAGTTATAGAAAAATCCGCAGCCAATGAAGCTTGCTTACCCTCTTTACCCACGATACCAACACCGACATCGGCACATTGGATCATACTAACGTCATTACCACCATCACCAATACAACAAACTCTTTTCTTTGTAGCTTCACGGATCAACAATGCAACATCCAGCTTCTGTTGTGGCGAACAACGACATGCGATAACTGCTGGTAAATGGACAACAATTTCGAAAAATTCTTGTTTGTAAAAAGTTAAAAATAAACCTAAAGATTCACCATCGATAAGTAATGCTGCATCTTTATTAATTTTCAAAAAATCAATAGCTTGTAATGCACCCTCTACCCTTGATAATTTCGTCACTGTATGAACATATTGTCCTCTAGTTATCAACTTGGCACTGACACTTACACATCTTGCAGTTTCCACTTTATCACCTGTTAACATCCAAATTTTCACACCGGCATTTCTTAACAATTCAATAGAACTATTGACATCTTTTTGTAATTTATCTTCAACACCGGTTAAACCTAATAATTCCAAATCATTTTCTAAAAATTGTGACAACACTTTTGCCATTTGTTGATCTCTATCATTCATCGATAATGAAGCTTCTTGATACTTGTTTTTGAAAGTTTCATACAAATTATCTGTCAATTTCTTTCTACCAATGACCAAAGTTCTTAAACCTTCTCTTGCCATATTCCCAGTCTCCTCTTCGAGCCAATCATTTTGTTCAACAATTTTCGTCATCACAGTATCAGCACCTTTTTCCAAAAACCATAATTCATCTTTTTGCTTGTCTCTAACAATGATCCCCATTCTCTTGGTATCAGAATTGAAAGGGAAAACTTGTAAAATATCATAATTCAATGCAACTTGTGCGTCAGAGGCACGCAACAAGGTTAAACTGGTTCTATCTCTTTTGAAAAGTGATAATCCAACACTTTCTGTAAATCTTACAATGGCAACTTCATCTGGTGATGCTGCTTGATATGTGATTACACCATCTTCAAAAGTTGGTGTGACATTATGACAAATTGCCAATGTGGTTACTAAATCACGTACTCTATTTCCTAAATCTCTTCTTGTAGAAGTCTTGTGTTTTTGCAGTTTATCGTTCCGCATATACTCAGTGACCAAATCCATTGTATCACCGGCATATGATACAGTTCCAAGATGTAATTTTTTCAATTCCATATCATTTTGTGTCAAAGTCCCCGTCTTATCAGTGAGAAGATATTCAATTCTTCCCAAATCTTCAGGGATAGTACTAGTTCTAACAACAGTCTCAGGGATAGATTTATCATGTTCAATTTGATATGCATAAACGGATTTACCCAAATCCAAATTGACTCTTAACGAAACTGGAATGATTGTTGAAAACAAGATTAAAAATCTCATGATATCGACATACCAATCATTGGTGAAACCTTGACATGCAACTAACACTATTGACAAGATGAACACACAAATACACAAGATCTTGGAAAGAGAATTGATTTCCAATTCCAATAAACCGGTCTTAACACCTGATTTCGTAGTATTCATTGCCTGTCTTGTATCAGTCCCAGTGTAAATGATACAACCAATCAGTGAACCCGATGCCAAGACTGTGTTTGCCCATAATGTATTATCTACACTTAATGCACCTGTATTATTCCCCACTGAGATTTTCCCCAAAAAGGAATGAATGGATTTTGAAGGCTGATTAGCGGTGATGGTAACGGATTCCAATTCATCCAATGATAAATTTTGTGTCAATGGAGAAGCCAATCTTAATTTCCAATCGGTTTCACCATCTAATTGATCAGTTTTGATAAAACTTTCACCATTCTGTTCACTTGATTGTAACAAAATCATATCTGCTGGTATTCTGGTATCTTTATAAATCTTGACTAAATCACCAATTTTCAAATTTTTACTCATCACTGGGTTCATAATCCCAATAACTTCATATTTTTCATTATTTTGTTCATTATCCCGTCTACGCCTTTGTACATCATCCAAAGCCTCTTTAGACATCGTCACTATCAACACAAATGACAATGGAACTATATATGATGACAAATAACCAATTCTCAATGCGGGTATTGCCTGTGATAATGCCACTAATAAAAAATACAAGTTGAAGAAAAATTTGAATTGTTCATATAGTATGATGGGTAAAAAAGTGATTGGGTTATATTTGGCGTTGGAAATGGCATTGGAAGGGTATGAAGATACATCCATCTTGTGTCTTATCGTTCTTTGATTGACTAAATGTCCTTCATCATCTTCATATTCGGGTAATTGAATTCTTTTATTTTTAGGATCATTATTGGAAGTGGTTATATTGGTCAATGATAATTTCAATGAATGCCAAAAGCTATTATTAGATGTCCTGGTAATCTTATCGTTAATTGAAGATGAATCTAATAAATTGTCATCATTGACCAAAGGTATATTTTCTTCATAATCATCCATTGAATTTGACATAGAATGCAATGGGATATTATTATAAACGTCTTCAACTTTGTTGTTATTACTATCAAATATCGAATTTATATTATCTTGATTGATGTTTTCAATGGCCACGTCCAATGAATTATTGAAATTTTCATCCAATAAATGGTTTAAACTTGGAACTCTCACTTTCCTATTATGTTCTTCTTGGTTTATCGAGCTATAATTATTATTATCTTGGAAATTATCCTGATTTTTCCCCTTTGTTATTGATGACAATGAAGCAGTTGATGAATTCGTTGGTGACATATATTAAATTTTACGTGGTTTATGCTATTTAAATCTTGGATGCAAAATAAAAATTGAGTAGATCCTCGTTGTCGTCGTGTCTCGGGAGGTCTTTATAAAAGCAAAACCATATATATATCTTTATCAATGTGAACACGATTCTATAGAGTTGATATTTGATTTGTTATATACGTAATGAGCCTCCTTGGTGTGTTTTCTTAATATATAATAATATGATAAAAAATGAAACATTTAAAGAAAACAAAAAACAATAAATATAAAAAAATTTACCCGCCAATGGATCAAATCAAATACTACTGGGATACACATTTCATACAACAGTGGTGATTAACACTCTCTATATCTATATATCTAAACACGACAATTTGTTATATCGAAAACCAAGATATCACTTGCATTATTTTGTTTCAATTTATCCATAACTTCACCGATATTTTTCTTTTCAACCATTGAACTAACAGCAACCCAAGTATCTTCTTCTAACGGACTCACAGTAGCAGCTCTTCTTCCTGGAGTTATTTGTAACGCTTCTTTTAAACTTGCCCTTGGAACGTTATAATTACACAAGACATATTTTTGAGCAGCCATAACACCTTCGATTCTTGATTTGATTATATCAACCAACTCTGGATGTGATGGATTTTTGGAGACGATTAAATGGGCACTGGTATCCAATACAGTTTCAATAGCTTTTAAACCGGCAGCTTTCATTGTCTCTCCACTTTCGACTAAATCAACAATGGCATCGGCTACACCTAAGGCACATGAAGCCTCTACTGAACCACCAACGTATTTGATCTTGGTCTTTAACGGTTCACCATGTTTGACACCCTCCAATTTCTCGAAATATTCCTTGGTCAAATTGACAAAACTAGATACAATAGTCTTACCGATCAATTGCTCTGGTTTGGTGATATCACCTTGTTCTGGAACTTGTATTTGTAATTTACAACGACCAAATAATAAATCCATTTGTAAATCGACATCGACATCACTTTCCTTCACTTGATCAACACCGGTGATACCAACGGAACATCTACCTTCACCGACAAATGTAGGTATATCAGCAGCTGGTAAAAAGATCAAAGCTATTGGTAAATTTGTCGACAATGCAATATCCAATCTTGAAGATCTATTGAACTGGATATCTGAACCTTTCAAAAGAGTGATACATTTTTCATATAATCTTCCCTTCTTAGGTACTGCAAATAACAATCTGTCAGTGAGGTGGTTAACTAAATCCATCGTGTGTGTGTATATATACAGTTATAGATATCCAGAAGATGACTATCTCGATAGATGATGACTCCTTTTTTCATTCCAATGAGAGAGAGAAAAAATTTTGCGCCTGATTGCCGCATCGGGACAGACTGTGCCCGGAGTGCACTCCCTTTTCTGAAACTTATCAACAGTTGCCAGTCTTGTGGGATATTGGAGGTGGTTGCTCTTAGGTGCTACTATATGAAGTGTACCTGGTGTATATGTATTAGTACTTATCGTTGTAGATAAACTCTTATGTATCATAAGCTATTCAGATATACACCCTTCATGACGTCAGTTGATTTAGTTACGGTCAATTACTATACCATGATAGAGTCTGACTATCCAAGGAGTGAATACATCTGTTCCATTCACAGTTATCTCTCTCTCGCTATCTCTTTTGTTCCTATAAATTTATCACAGCCCATAATCCCTACCATTTCTGAAAGGCTCTGTAAAATATAAAGGAAACCCACATTTATATCGATTTTCATCGATTTAATGCTTATGTATAAAGGTGAACGAGGAAAATCCAACCTGTGTGTGTACTATGAGTTGAATAAATACATTGGTAATTTAACAATAATGACAAAAGCAACAAGGATTTGCTACTAATTTCGCAACAATGTGAACATAAATGACTAGTTGTGAATACCATCATCGTATTGAAGAGTTTCTCTACAAGAATCTCATCAAACTTGGCAAGTCAAGACTGTAAAATCATCAAGGAATGGACCCCTATAAATCTATCCAAACAATTTTCTAATCACTGTACCAATAGCTTAATTTTGAAATCTTGTAAATCATCCCTGAAGATCTGATTACTTGTGTTAAAGTTCCCGCGGTTGTTTGGTGAGCTTTTCTACTATGATTAATATCTCGAGGAAGTATGAGTGTAGAGATTATTTCAAAGTGGTAAATTTAACTTGAATTGTGGTCTCATCGTGTCTTGCAAATGAATGAAAATCTCAATACATGTTTATTCGTCACACTTTTATGAATAATTTTATAATGTGGAAATTTATGAAAAGGTCTAGATGCGACATGAGTGTTGTTCTCCTTGCCTTGATGCTTGTTAATTAATCTGTATTAAGTTTTGATTGGTTTTGTCAATGTTTGTTTCATAATATTCATGTAACAGTTCAAATTTTTACACCATCTTTCGTACAACAACAACCACAGCAACAACACTCTCAATCTTCATCATCATTTTAATCATTTTCCAAATGTTTGAAATATTGTTTGCCCTTTTTGGAAGAAAGGTTTATTCTCCTTCTTTCTACTTATTTGTTTTGTCTGCTGTTGTTGCTGTCTCAACGCTTGCGGTTATAGTGTCTTGATGATATAACAATTCGGGATCCATACAAATTGAATTATAAATTCAAATTAATCCAAAGAAGGAAAGCATATCATACGAGCCAGCTATGATCACCCAAATGAAGACAATCACATTTTTGCAAATTAATTCCAGGTGACTACGTGGATATAAAGTTTCGTAACCCCCTGCACACTGCGGGAACCACCACCATGAGAGATTAGTTATACAACATTTCTTATATGATACCGAGTATTTTCTGCTTTTGTATAGTATCATACCAGTGTCTATCTCTAATACACAACAAGATGAGCTATACACTATTCACTCACTATCACCTACATGACTAGCACCCTTATTATAACAGATAACAATACTAAACACAGAGATAGCATCAGGGCCATCAACACTTGATCCGGGTAACAATCAACTTTTCAAAGAAACAAAAAAAACAAAAAATTCAAATTTTCACTCAACTTTTGTATGAAGAAGGAGGATAGTAATTAACAACAACAACAACAACAAGATATATATATATATATATATATTATAAGATGGATACAAAAACACCAGTAACATTAGCCAAAGTCATAAAAGTCCTAGGAAGGACCGGATCCCGTGGTGGTGTGACGCAAGTGAGAGTTGAATTCATCGATGATTCATCAAGGACCATTGTTAGAAACGTTAAAGGACCAATTAGAGAGAATGATATCTTGTGTTTGATGGAGAGTGAAAGAGAGGCAAGGAGATTGCGTTGATTGCATCGGTGAGAGGAGAGGAGAAGTGGATATGATAGGAGGGTATGTGTGTATATTAGTATGAATTGTTGGTAGGTGATTAAATAATAATGATCGTGATAGTGATAATTTATTGGAAAAGATAAAAGTAATTGATGTAGAAAGGAATGTATTTAGATTATAATAGTTATAAAGACAAAAATGATGAAATGAATAAATTTTATGCAATGATCAATTAAATTGTTGTTCTTGTTGTTCTTGTTGTTGTTGCTGTTGCTGCTGGTCTTGTTGCTGTTGCTGTTGTTGCTGTTGTTGTTGTAACAGTGCTTGATTTTTCAATTGTTCCCTTTTCCAAAATTTAACTAATAAATCACCATATTTAACCATCTCTTCTAATTGAATCATCAATTTGAAATCCAACAACAACAAAAATTGTAATTCTAAATGATTCAACTCTTCCAATGGTAATCCACCAACTTTTGCATACCTTGAATTTTTATAAAAAACATCACTGAAAAATTTTGACAGTACTGTTATACCACTTATGATTAATCGATGTATATTATAAGAATCCATTACAAATAATTGAGTCTTATTGTCACCACCATTACCATTACCACCTAATTCTCCAGCATTGGCTTTTTTAGCAATACGATCAAAATAAACTAATAAACTCAAGAAAACATCATTTGTCACTGGACAATATTTCAATATTCTTGTTAAATAAGCATGTAAACTTATTGCTGGTACATTACGACCATGAAACAGTAATACATTTGCCGTATATCTATTTGATTCGTTTAAATTCATAAAATCTTGTTGTTGTTGTTGCTGTTGTTGTTGTTGTGAATAATGTTCTGGATGTAATAAATCATTCAGTTCAATGATTTTTTGTAATAATGCACTCAACATTAACAACAAATCATTTGTTTGATGTTCTGCAATATTTAAATGTTCCTCTTGTGATAATAATGACGTTGACAGTAATGATGATTTAGATCCAAATATTCCACCTCTATTTGAAGATTCCACCACTTGTTGTTGCTGCTGCTGCTGCTGCTGCTGCTGTTGTTCTTGTTGTTGTTCTTGTTGTTGCTGGATATCACCACCACCACTGGTTTGTGGTAATGATGTCGATGAAGATGAGGCAAATGCCGTATCTGTCGAAACATCTGTTGTTGTGATAGGAGGAGCTGGATGTGGTTGTTGTTGTTGTTGTTCAAATGGATTAAATGAATTACTATTGTTATTGAAATTATCTGATGTTGTCGATGAAACTTTTGACATGTTGATGAATCCATTAACTTGTGGTGGTGGTGGTGGGAGTGGTTGTTGTTGTTGAAATGAATTATGCATCGATGATGAATAAGAATTACTAACTGCACTTGGTGTATTATGATATGGTGTATATGAATTATTACCCAATGTGTTTCTTTGGAATTGTGATGACGTTATTGGGATTTGAAAAGCTGATAAACTGTTATTATTACTGTTACTGTTATTGATATTATTGTTATTATTGTAATGTCCATTGAAACTATTGTATTGTGGTGATTGTTGTTGAATTGTATTACTAAATGGAGAACCATAATCTGTTTGTTGTTGTGCTGGTTGTTGTTGTTGGATTGGTCGTTGTTGCAGTTGTTGTTGTTGTAATTGTAAATTTTTTGTCAATAAACTTGTCCTTACACCACCACCACCACCATTTGAAGCATTTGAATTTCGATGAATCATTGAATCATTAAAACTAGAAGAAGAAGTCAGCAATTCCGGGTTTCTTATATCAGATAATGAATTTCTCGTTTGAAATGAAGGTGGATTGGCACCGGGACTATAACTTGCGAAATTTGAATTTGATGGTGATGAACCTTGTTGTGAATGGAAATTATTTATTATTTGACGTGAATGTGATTGTAATGATTGACTATAGTTATTGTTATTGAATTGATCATTTTGTTGTTGTTGTTGTTGTTGTTGGAAAGGTTGAAGTGGTAAATTTTGAGCTGAATGATTAGATTCCATTATCCATTCATTTATATTATTATAGTTACTATTATTATTGTTATTATTAAATTGATAAAATTGTGGGAATTCATAAATCTGTATGATAAAAGTTAATAATTGTCAATTGTATAAATCAGTATTAAGAATATACTTACAATTGAATAAGAGGAGTTATAAGTCTATATATATATATATATATAGTGATAAATACAATAATATGCTGATTACACCAATATATATTTAATTAAAATAATTCTTACCTAAAAATTGGGAACGCAAATTTATTTAAACAAACTCAACAGGGTAACTATAACACTATTACGATATTATACTTTCTATAACACAGCATGTCATTTGCATCAAAGTTAACACTTGGATTCTCATTGGTATTCACTATAGGAACTACTGCTGGTGTTTTCTATTTACAACAAGTGGAAAGAGATGTATGTATATAATCATTTATCTATCCATCTATATATCCATCTATATATATATATATATCTATATCTAGGTATATGAATATGAATATGAATACAGATATATATATAGGTATATATCTATATCTATATATAGGGATAGAGATGGAGGTTTAAGAATGGTATTAACAAATTGATAAAAGGCATTGAAACAAGGACCTATAAAAGATGCTAAAAGGGTTGATGATTATAATTCAAAGCAAAAAGCCAATTTACTGGATTTCGAATTACAAAAAAAATTGAGATTGGAATTCTCTAAAGATCAGGATTTGACTGGTGATGTGGTGAAAGGTGATGAAGAGGTATCGAAGTGAGTTTGTTTATAGTAATAACTCGTGTATATATATGTATATAGTCAATTCGGCAAATTGTTCCATCGGCCAATTCCAATCCCCTTCGCTGCGCTGGCTCAGTTGGGGCCCACCACCACCAGCACAGTTGAGCGCAGTAATTAGGCGCAACGAACCAAACGGGAGGGAGGGAAAAACTGAAAACAAAACAAACAAATCAATTTATAAATTGACTCATATTACAAAGGCTAAACGATGTTTAAATCATTGACTAATACATATACAAGAAATTTCATCAGAATGTCATCAACATTAACACCAGTATGTATCTATCTATCTAGACAATTCACTTCTGCACAGGAACAGTATTAACAGTATCCAATTGACTTACTATATAGATTATTGCAAAGAATGCACCACCGGCAGCAGCATCATATTCACATGCTATAAAGGCTAATGGTTTTATATTTGTCAGTGGACAAATTCCATACACAGTTGAGAATAAACCAATTGAAGGTGAATTCACCGATAAGAGTGAACAAGTGATCACTAATGTTGTCAATGTATTGAAAGAGAGTGGTTCATCATTGGAAAAGATTGTTAAAGTTACTGTGTTTTTAACTGATATGAATAAGTTTAAAGATTTCAATTCCGTTTATAGTAAATTTTTCAATGTCCATAAACCGGCAAGATCATGTGTTGCTGTTAAGGAATTACCATTAGGTGTTGAAGTGGAAATGGAAGTCATTGCCGTTGAGTAATTGTGTATCTATATATATATATATATATATAATTATCGGACTTTAGCAATCTATCAATCTAACTATCTGTATCTATCTAATATGTATATTATTGGAATAAGTGGTATCACGTGCTATTGTGTAGGGCACCGAGCCATCACAACACCAGCCCTTTTTGTATATATCGATGAAAGTCACACTTATTATTCTCTTTCTGCCCCCTCTCTCTCTCGCGCGCACCCTCTACTGCTACTGCTACTACTCTCTTTTTAACAAAAGACAAAAGACAAAAAGACCAAAATTGCGCTGAACCACAAAACAGGGGCTGTCCCCTCTGTAAAGCTGCCATTCAATGGCCCGTGCCAGTAATAATAAAAACTTTTCTCAATTTTCACCTTCATAAATTTTTTTTTCATCCTTTTAATAGACAATTGTTATATTCATCCATTAATTAACTAATCAAACCATCTACATCTCAAAATGGCTCAAAGAGTTACTTACAGAAGAAGAAATCCATGTATGTAGTAGACCCCGATACAGCATTCATCATATTCACTATATCCCATCATATCATCATTTATCGTATACATAAACACATCCATCCATCCATATATCCATACATCGACATATCATATATAGCATACAAAATTATCATTTATGAATAAATATACAAAGAAATCAGTATCACAATATTCATCAAGAGATTTAATTTAGCTTTGTAGACATAGCATGATATATACAGGGATATAGTTATGATTATGGTTTCCAGCACATATATATATATATATATATATATATGTGTATGTGCTATAGATAGAGAAAATACTAACAAATAACACCAATAGACAACACCAAATCCAACCAGATCAAGGTTGTCAAGACTCCAGGTGGTTCATTAAGAGCACAACATGTTAAGAAACAAGGTACCAGACCAAAATGTGGTGATTGTGGTATTGCTCTTCCAGGTATTGCTAGTTTGAGACCAAGAGAATATGCATCAATTTCCAAGACACAAAAAACCGTTTCTAGATCATATGGTGGTTCAAGATGTGCAAACTGTGTTAAGGAAAGAGTTGTTAGAGCATTTTTAATTGAAGAGCAAAAAATTGTTAAAAAAGTTTTAAGAGATCAAGCTGAAAAGGAGAAGAAGTCAAAGAAATAAACATTCTGTCCTATATAAACATAATACAATAAACTTTAGTATAATAGTGTCTTCAATTTTGTTCCATATTTAAACTTGTAATAATTTTGTAACGATGAAATCAGCTTTGTATCATGACACTTGCGTAAATTCAGTATATCGATATTCAAAGGACTTGATTCATCTCCTTTATCTAACAAGACTATTATCGCCAAACATGCAGAACTCAATGACCACAGTGGTGTCCATTGTCCCGATATCACATCAAGACATATGTCTCCAGTGTGGAAATTGATGTTTTCATGTACTGGTGGTGTTGACATTATTATCCTTTCCCTTAGCCCTATACCACCATCACCTTCCCCTTCTCTTACACCATCACCACTATCACCACCACTACTGCTGCTTATATCTATATCAATGTTTTTCACATTCTTTGAGAATTTGATCAATGGAGGTTGTGATGGATACGTCATTGGTACAATGATATCCAATTTCCAAATCATATCATCTTTGGTAATGATACCTATCCATTTATCAAGATATAAATCATTTGATGGGTATAAATTTATCAATCCATTTGTTGATAATTGAATCTTGTCAATTTGATATTTCTTATATTCTTGTATCAATCTCTTGTTATTCATATCTCCATATCTCTATCTGTATCTACATATGTTTTAATAGAATAATAATTTTTTTCTCATTATAAATTTCTAATACTAACTAAAACGTATAGAGATACAAGTGTAACCAGTACACTTCATATCCATCCATCATTTAAACCCAAAAAATGCCTTCAAATCCAATATCTTACCTTCTCTTTCCAGTTTCTTCTCCAGTTTCAATTTTTTATCAATTTCAACTTGTTCCAATTCAATTTTACTCAATACGATTAAATCATCTCTATAATATTCTTCACCTGGTTTATTTATCAATTTAAAAGGTGTCAATTTTTCCAAATAATTCAATGGTAAATTGAACATTGATAAATTATGTTGTTGTGTGTTTAATGCTGTATTACAAAAAATCGAATTATATGGTAATTTCAAATTCTCCTTGTTTAAATATGTATTATAATACTTGGATTTATCTTGCTTTTGTGATGATTGAACTTGTTTCAGTTTCTTAAAATTGTCTAAATTCTCCAATACTGTCATCTTATTCTTCTTCTTTGATTGCATGTGGTTTTTCTTAACAGGTGATAATAATGGCATATGACTAGCCATCAACATATCGTTGAACAAGACATTATTATTGATATTACTCGTAGGTGGCACCCTTGGTAATGAATTCAAATTGTATTTATACCTTGGTTTAACTTCATCGATGATAATTTTACTAGTATCATCAACGTCATTAACAACTTTGTCCTGATGGATTGGTAATTCTGACGTTGATATGAAATGCTCTTGATCTTGCTCTGTTGTGGTGGTTGCCGTGGTGGATGCATCAGGGACAGTTGATGAGTATCTCTTGAATAATGTACGTGTGACCTGTGGTGTTCTTCTTCTTAACATGATGCTGTGTGTGTATATAGTATATAGTATATATGATATAACTGCTCCTTATCTGTATTTATAATAATAATTAAAAATCGTGTCACAATTTTGGGCTTTTCTTTTTTGCCTCTGTTGATTTGTCGATGGTTTGGGTCTGTACTTCTACAACTACTACTTACACACATCACTCTACCCCGTATATCACCATCTATCTGTATCTCTATCATGTCACTAGACCTCAATACACGGTATATATAGAGATACAGACTCATCCATCAGTTGTATACCGATACGTTGTATAAACCCCTTTATCATCCATCGTTCTTATCGGATATACTTTTCTCTATCTATATCTATAAAATCACACCAAAACACACACCTCTATATTCACCTTTATGTACACCTATATATATATAGAGGTGTAGAAGAGTATATATAGAGGTATATAGGTATAGGTATACTTTGGATCGAAGTTGATGTATACAATAACTCACCCATTACAGATAAGGATATATACCCCCGGGGCAAAGAGAGAAGGGGTGTTATATAACAAGATACATCAAGATTAAATAAACAACCTTTTGATACGGATGTTGTGAGTATAGATGGATATAGAGAATGGGATGAATGAGCCCATGCCGATGCCAAAGATATTTACATACATAATGGGATATGATTATATATGGACAGATATATATATTCCATATATTTACTCATCTCACCGGGTATCCTTCTCGGCATGTAATGGATAGACCCACACACCATACATACACACTATATATACATACCATTAACGACAACGATATTGAGACATACTACAAAGATGCATTAGTCATTGCCAAGCAGAACTCTAACCACGCTGACCAACCCAACCCACTCGCATCTCTCTCTCTCTCTCTCTCTCTCTTTATATAAGAAAATGAATTTTTTTTTAGATTTTTGTTTTGGTTTTTTTAATTTTAGAACTAGACACAGTTTTACATAAAGAGACATATATACAGATCCATGTCGAGATAACAGTAGACAAACAACACATCACCATAATGACATCGACGATCCCTATCAAATCTATATCGCAACTCGCGTCACAAGTTACATCGTTAAGCCAACATTATCAAAGTGCAAACTCCGTCTTTGCAACAGCAACTAATTCCGTCACAAGTAAATCTTTATACCATGAATTATTACAAATATCACTGTCATTGGCAGTACAACGTGACAAGTTACTCATAGCAACACTGACTGATTCTTCAATTATCGCATCACTGACTTTGCAATTACCGGTTTTGGAATCTTCATTGACTGAGATATTGAACGATAACAGTCCATATAGTGGATTAGTACCAAATTTAGGTTTTAACATTACAATGTGTGTTATATTTGCCATATTAACCATTTTCCACACTTTTGGATTCCTTTATAGACAATGGTGGTTCAGTATCGCATTCTTATGTGCTTGCATATTGGAATTATTAGGATACATCGGTAGAGTTTGGTCTCATTCTGATTTAGAAAACATTAATCCATTCTTATTACAATTCATCTGTTTAACAATTGCCCCCGTTTTCACCATGGGTGGGATGTATTATCAAATGCTGAAACTTGCAGTTGTATATGGTGAACATTATTCCCGATGGACACCGATCATTTATTCTTATATATTTATCGCTTGTGATATCATATCATTGGTGATTCAAGCAATAGGTGGTGGTATGGCCGGTGTTGCCGTTAGTGATTTTGATTCCACTACACAGGGGACTCATGTATTTGTTGGTGGATTGCTGTTACAAGTGGCTTCGATGTCAATTTTCCTCATACTTTGGTTTGATTTCATGTATGCGATTTACAAGAGAGCTGCGAAAGATGCCATTGAGAAAAATTGTGAAGTTGATGAATTGTACAATCCACAATATCAAAACTTACGTAAACGTCTGATGTTTAAATATTTCAATTTACTGATCACTATTGCCGTGTTGTTTGTTTATATAAGATGTATTTATCGTGTTTGTGAATTAGCCGAAGGTTGGACTGGGAATTTAATATTGCATGAAAGATATTTTATAGCATTGGATGCAGTGATGATTTCACTGGCTAATATCGTTATGGTTCCATTTTTCCCCGGATTCATATTGGATGGTAGAAATACATCAATACCAATTAAAAAGACTCATAAACTGATAAAACTGAATAACCGTCAAAATCAAAATCAAGATCAAGATCAAGATCATCAAAAGGAAGATGAAGAATATGAAAACAGTATATAGTAAATAACTATTCAACACATGTTATAAATCTCCTTCGCTTCATCAATGATACTAACCCATTGTAACAATAACAGTTGTAATTCATTTCTAAACTCATCATCACCACTGATCAATATCCCCTTTGCATAAAATGATTTCAACATTTGACAAATCACTTTAATCAATTTTCTCAGTTCCAAAGGTGATGCGATATATTTATGTTGTTGTTGTGATAAAGGTGTTATATCAACATCACTAACCATTGTACCACGGCTTAAAAAAACTGTGGAATTCGTCAAGAATTCATGGATCAACATCATTTTTTCAATTTGTGATAATTCTAATTTCCCCATCCTGGAAAAGATAACACGATTACCCAATATTAAATCATGTATGTATTCACACAACAGATATGATAATTCTAAATGAGTTAAAAACCATATTATAACACGACGATAACCTTCACACATCATCATTTCATCGATTAATTTATAACTAATCACCGGGTTTAATAAACTCATCTTGCTGAAATTTTGACAGATTGATTTATACAACAAATCTGGTGATATCTCTAAGGAATTGTCACCTTTTGATAACTCCGTTTCTCTAACAATCAGTCTTGCCACTGTATATATCAATTTATCACCTTGTGAAACGGGACACACTTCAGTTGATAACATCAAAATCAGTTTTTCCACTTCATCCCATTTATTATAAAAATTTCTTGGATCAAATAATTTCTCAACAAATTTGTTCGATAATTGACGATTCTCACCTCTCGGTATATCTCTCCAATCATTACCTGATTCATCTATAAGATCCTCATTATTCCTTTCCAGATCTAATTTTTGCCATCTATTGAAAATAGGGTTAGCATTCATTAAAAATTCATCTTCATTTATCAATTCCTTTGTCTTTGAATTATACAATTTACCATCATTTTGATAAAAAGCCGTTTCACTACCATCTTCATGCGAGAATTTATAATGTATAACTCCACCTTCATCTTCATCATCTTCTTCTCCGTTATCTTGTTCAATTCCCTGTGGTGCATCATCTTCCTCTTCATCATCTTCATCAAATCCACATTTACAATCTGGATGTAATTCATAACTTCTTTCATCAACACTAACAAATTTCCCCATTTCATCTTGATAAACATCAATTGTTTCTTGTTCTTGTTCATCTAATTCATAATCAAATACATAATTTATATCTTCATCATATTTATCATCAGGTTCTAAATTTATTATTAAACTCGTCACATGTAACAAATCACAACCTAATGATAACATTGACGATACATATAATCTCATATCACATGTCAATGCCCCACAACTTGTCTTTCTACCCCATGGTGAACAGAAATTTTTCAAAGATTCATGTTTCAAATCATGAATTTCCACATCCATATCATCATTTAATATTATTGCCAATACTGTTCGTATTGTAGCAGATCCTTTTATAACATACCTTATGATTTCAGGGTATTCATCACTGGGACATTCAATGTTATTGTTTTCACAATATCTATCAAATTCTAATCCTAGTATTATTATATGAGTTTGTGTTTTCCAATATTTTAAAAAAAATGATAAAAATGGATTTAGCGAGACATTAACCTTGTGAAGATAATTCTTGTATATATTACCAATTGTATAAAAGCAAACGCTAACCATTGAATATAATAATTTCAAATCATGACATTTTGATGATAATTGTGATTGATATAATATCTTCTTTGGTGTCCATTTTGATAAATCTCGCAACAAAGTTTCATGACTGATATCATCTATACTGGGTAATTCATAACTATCATAACAATTTAACAAGATGGTAATTCTCTCGATAATCTTGGATAAATTTATACAAACATCAAACCAATCGGTATCTTGATTTAATACAATCACCAAATTTGATATGAAATCAATCGATAGTATAAACTCATTGGATTCACCAACAGAATATGGTTGTGTATATGGATCACACAAGGTGGCAATGATGGCAAACAATAATTCTAAATCATTACGATGACCAAATGGTTGATCATAATGCGAATGATGAACGTATAATTCAATCTTACTCAATTTATACAAATTCTCATGTTTTTCAAAAGGGTCACACATTGGAATCTTATTTGTCCTTGTATAATTCGATAAATATTCCTCTATATCATTAGGAATTTGATTCGATGGTAATTCAATATCCATCACAAACTCATCTTGTGATAATAAACTTTTTGTTATAATACGATTCAGTTTTGCAGGATCGTTGTTCTTGCCAAAGGGAACAGACTCTAAGTCTGCTTTTGTCGGTATAGGATGTTGTTGCAGTATCTTGTTCAGTTATCTATCTGTAATCACAGTAATGTGTTATATCCAAGTGTATACATATACATATATCTATATATCCTTGGTGCTTCTTCTTCTTCTTCACTTCTCTTTTCTCTCTAAGAGCGAAAAGAGAGAAGAAAAATTCTTCTTTTAGCGGATTTGAGTCTACAGTGCACGCTCTTTCTCCCCCATATATTTATCGAAGATATCCTGATATCACTGACCTGTTGATGTTTCTTATTCCAACTCTACAGCTTCTCACATTGTACTACAACTCTCAAACACTGTGATGTTTCCAAGTTTACAAAAAATTTCCACTTCTTTCTTGTAATTATAAATATAAATAAAAAATTATTAAGAGATTGTGATGACGAGACTAGATCATTGCAACTTTAATCATCATAACCTGCAATGAAGATATCACAACTGGAAACTGTGTGTTTATATTAGTACCATTCAGGAAATCGAAGTTTTTGATATACCAAATCCAATTCAGCTTTCTTTGCCAGTTCACTTGTTGAGATTGTTGAGTGACCAAAATCAATAATCTTGAATTCACCATCTGTTGTCACAATAGCATTATCCCATTTGACATCATTATGCAACACGTTCCGACTGTGCATTTTTTGATACAGGGGCAATATCTTATCATTGAAAAAATCCATTGTAACTTCAAACTTTTCGTCTTTCTCTAACAGTTCAATCATTAGATACCCTCCACAAAGTCGAAGATAAAGCGGATCTATGTAGGGGTATAAATCACTCAATCTGCCATATGCATATAAACGCGGAATGAAATCCCCACTGAACTCTGATAGCAGACAATAAGCCTTCAGCTCCCTTACCGTATAGTTTATACAATCCTGATAACTGTAACTTGTTGGAACGCGTTCACCCCGCGAGTCTTCTTTAACTAATTGACCTGAATATGGATCATAAACTTTAAGAATGCATTCATTTGGCAAAGGACCCTTGACACACATATTTTTCTTGAAAATTAACTTTGAAAAATCTGTGGGATTGACTTTTACAACTTGGGAAGCAAATAGACCGATTCTGATAAGATCAGTTATGGAATCAGCAAATTCCCCATATGAGGGTTTTTCAAATAAAGTTTTTTCAAAACGGGAAGAGTTTAAAGCTTGCCTAGAATCAGAAGTGAAGGTTTGGTCTTTTTTGTTAATCAACCGCATTTCATTACTGTCGCTGGAAATGCGTCTAGATTTGGAAGTTGGTGGTGTGGGGAGAAAATTTGTTTTCTTCAATAAACTGGAACTTTTAGTGGATGGTATGTTGTCGTGTTTTGATGTACCACCAGGAGTGTCACCAGGATTGTCACCAGGATTGTCACCAGGATTGTCACCAGGATTGTCACCAGGATTGTCACCAGGATTGTCACCAGGATTGTCACCAGGATTGTCACCAGGATTGTCACCAGGATTGTCACCAGGATTGTCACCAGGATTGTCACCAGGATTGTCACCAGGATTGTCACCAGGATTGTCACCAGGA
>PPKU02000061.1:0-33551 GCA_003706265.2 Nakazawaea holstii | reverse complement strand
AGTATTGCCACCAGAATTGTCACCAGAATTTTCACCAGGATTGTCAACAGGATTGTCACCAGAATTGCCAGCTGATGAGATGCTTTCATCTCGATTCAGCAAAGTACCAGATCCATCACCACGTTCTACTGACTTTTTCAACTGTATCAAATTCTTACTAATCTGACATTGAAATTCGGCTAGTTCTTTTAAATAGTCATCGTCAATGGCACAAAAGCTTAAAAGGTATAACCTCAAGTAAGGCTCCTCCATATTGAAGTAGGAATATTGGCATTTGATGTAGGTTGAATCTTTTGATTTCTCAGTTGCATAATCGTCTGGAGCATCGTTTTCTAATTCAAACTGAAGCTTTACCAAAAGATAACCATTCAAGTCTGTTACTATAAATCGTGAAAGACCCAATCGTATACAACTCTTCGTATACTTATGAATAGTGTCTTTGACCTCTCTCAAAAGAGCAGGTGTCACAGTCTTGGTTTGGTTTTCATCTCCATCCTTGGTTTGCTTCTCTGATTCCATTTTTGATAAATCATCTTTTGTTTGCAAAACATTAACAACTTCACTCTTTTCATTTCCATGTTTGGTTTGCTTCTTCACCTCCTCTTTTTTATCGTCTGTTTTCAAAATAATATAATTTTCACCGTTTTTATCTCCTGTCAAATATTGTATACATGGATCGAGCTGAAACGTGATATACTTCAGCTCTGCAATATTAGTGTAAAAAACAGGAATAGATCTGTTGGGTTTGATAAATTGGGCAAAATATCCTATTTCTACATCTGGCTCGAAACCAAGGCCGTAAAATGCAGACCCAACTTTCTCGTTTGTGAAAGTGGACTCTAATTCGAGTTGACCGCTTCCAGAAAGTTTGACATATTTCCTGTTTTCGATTATTTTCTTCAATTTGTCCAAAGCTTTTCCTTTGTAAAGCTCAAGAGAATATTTGACTAGGGGTCTTATGATATCGCAGAGAGACGAGAACAACAAATTTTCGATTCCAACCTCGTTTTTAACTTTAATACCACGTTGAGCCTTCCCAAAGGGAATATCATCCTCATATGCGCCTCTCTCGCCATAAGCTTCCAGCATCAACGATTCAATAACATCCGGATCTTCTATAAAATTGTTAAATGAATCAGATTCCAAATATTTGTTCACATATTTATCGACAAACCCTGTCCTATCCAAATTGTTCCTCTTCGTGATAAGTATTTGATATTTCAGCAATTCATCGATATTGGTTTTTCCAACTGTATATACTGAACCATCGACTTCAAAAGTTCCTTCTTTGTTTGCTTCCTCATCAGTCTCAGTTCGCAGATCCCCGGTATTTGTCGTGGAATCCAGAGCATTAGCGTTAACAGTGCTAATTTTAGTCTTACTAGTAGTACTAACAGTCTTTTTGGTTGTGAGACTAGACTTTGCAACAATGCCGGATGGCTTCCCTACGATCTTTGGTAATGGCCATCTAAGAAATAGTTTCAAACGATCGCTATCATCAAGACGGTTGAAAGCTTTCCGAAGTTTTGGTGGCAATGAGTGGTAACCATCGAGTTTTATCTGTTTTCTCAGAGGTTGCCTTTGATAATGATATAATTTAAGGATACCTGGAGCATATTTTATAGGAATGATTGTCATCTCGATATATGATTTCAACTCGCTTGCAATTTTCTCTGTATTGAATTCGAAATCAGTATTCTCTGTATCAAACTCACAAATTTCATTTGTTACTCTAGTTAAGTCATCAACTAGTTGAGCAGCATTATCATAAGTGGAGCTACTGATCTTTGATTTGATGTCTTTAAGACTTTCAAGTTTACCAGCAAATTCTGCACATGTAAGTGAAACAATGTATTCAAAAAGTTCATCAACTAATGGTTTCACATTCTGTGTGAAACCCAACTTTCTCTTTTTACGAGGTGCTACCATTATGAACTGATTGAGGTTTATCGCTGCGACGACAATAGATGAATGTTAGATTAGTTCTGTTACTTATACCAAAAAATGAGTGGGATCATCTTTTTTTTATTTTTTTTTACCGCCCTTAAATGTCCCTTGACAGGCAATGTAATGAATTATAAGGCGTACAACACAACTTCATCCACCAGGTCTAATGTTATATATAACAGCGAAAGTGAATAAAGAGACCATTACGCAATAATCCTCTTTTTCAAGACGTTTCCCAAGGATGCGGCTTAATAATATAGATCAATATTGCATAATTTGAGACCCGCTTCAAATTGTGAATTCAAAAAGGCAAAGCAAAGAAATGCAAGTATACATATATATGATATAGACACCACATGAAGTAGATTAAGAGAAGCGACCAGCTTTAAGACTATATATCAACAATACCATTCAGGTCGAAGTTTTTGATATACCAAATCCAATTCAGCTTTCTTCGCCAGTTCACTTGTTGAGATTTCTGAGTGACCAAAATCAATAATTTTGAATTGACCATCTGTTGTTATAATGGCATTATCCCATTTGACATCATTATGTAACACGTTTCGACTGTGCAATTTTTGATACAGAGGTAATATCTTGCTCTTGAAAAATTCCATTGTAACATTAAACTTTTCGTCTTTCTCTAACAGTTCAATCACTAGATACCCTCCACAAAGTCGAAGATAAAGCGGATCTATGTAGGGATATAAATCACTCAATCTGCCATATGCATATAAACGCGGAATGAAATCCCCACTAAACTCTGATAGCAGACAATAAGCCTTCAGCTCCCTTACCGTATAGTTTATACAATCCTGATAACTGTAACTTGTTGGAACACGTTCACCCCATGAGTCTTCTTCAACCAATTGACCTAAATATAGGTCATAAACTTTGAGAATACATTCATTTGGCAAAGGACCCTTGACACACATATTCTTCTCGAAAATTAACTTTGAAAAATCTGTGGGATTGACTTTTATAACTTGGGAAGCAAATAGACCGATTCTGATAAGATCAGTTATGGAATCAGCAAATTCTCCATAAGAGGGGTTTTCGAATAAAGTTTTATCAAACTGGTAATATTTTGAAACTTGCCTTGAATCAGAAGTGAAGGCTTCAGCTTTTTTGTCCATCACTGGAATTTCGTCATCATCGCTGGAAATACGCCTAGATCCCAGTCTTTTAGTGGACAGAAGTTCATTTTTTTCCGCTTCACCAGATTTATCAGTTGATGAACCTGCTTTTAACACAGTACCCGAAGTTGTGCCGTTCTCATCTTTCGCTGACATTGCAATCTGTTTCCAACTATTACCAACCAGAAGTTTAAAATTCGATAGCTCTTTTAAATAGTCTTGGTCAACGGCGCAGAAGCTTAAGAAGTAGAGCCTAATATAAGGCTCTGCCTTAGTGAAATGAGTGTATTGACATTTTATGTAAGTCACACCTTTTGATTCATCAGTTGCATAACCGTCTGTAACACCCTCTTCTTTTTCGAACTCAAGCTTAACGAAAAGATAACCTTCCAAATCTGTAACTATAAATCGTGAAAGACCCAATCTTATACAATTTGTGGTATACTTTTGAATAGTGTCTTTGACCTCTCTTAAAAGAGCAGGTGCCACAGTCTTGGTTTGTTTTTCATCTCGGTCCTTGGTTTCCTTCTCTACTTCATTTTTTGATAACTCATCTTTTGTTTCCAAAACATTATCAATTTCACTCTTTTCATTTCCATCTTTGCTTTGCTTCTTCACCTCCTCTGTTGATGACTTATCTGTGGTACCCAAAATAATAACGTTTTCACCGTTTTCGACTCCTGTCAAATATTCTATACATGAATGGAGCTGAAACGTGATATATTTCAGCTCTGCAATATTAGTGTAAAAAACAGGTAGAAAACTGTTGGGTTTGGAAAATCGGGCAAAATACCCTATTTCTGCACCTGGCTGGAAGTCAAGGCCGTGAAATGCAGAGCCAAGTTTCTCGGTTGTAAAAGTGGATTTTAATTTGATTTGACCGCTGCTACCAGTTTCAAGTTTGACATATTTCCTTTTTTCGATTGTCTTATCAAAGTTGTCAGAAACTGTTCTTTTGTAAAGCTCGAGAGAATATTTGACTAGTGGTCTTATGATAGTGTAGAGAGATGACAGCAACAGCGATTCGACTCCGGTCTCATTACTAACATTGGCACCGAATTGCGCCACCCCATAGGGAATATCATCCAGATCTAGCTCACTCTCGTCATAAGCTTTCTCCATCATCCTATTAATTGCATACGGATCTTCTATAACATTGTTAAATGAAGCAGATTGCAAATATTTGTTAACATATTTATCGACAAACCCTGTTCTATCCAAATGGTTCTTCTTGGTGATATGTATTTGATATTTCAGCAATTTATGCATAGAGGTTTTTCCAACTTTATACACTGAATCATCTACTGTGAAAGTTTCTTCAGTAGCAGCAGTGTCAGCAGTAGTAACAGTGCTCTTGGTTGTGAGACTAGACCTTGCAATAATGCGGGATGGCTTCCCCCTGATCTTTGGTAATGGCCATCTAAGAAATAGTTTCAAACGATCGCTTGGACTAAGAGCGGCGAAAGTTTGCCAAAGTTTTGGTGGCAATGAGCGGTTACCATCGAGTTTTATTTGCTTTCTCAAATTCCGCCTTTGATAATGATATAATTTAAGAATACCTGGAGCATACTTTATAGGAATGATTGTCATCTCGATATATGATTTCAACTCGCTTGCCATTTTCTCTGTATTGATTTCGAAAGCAGTATTCTCTGTATCAAACTCACAAATTTCACTTGTCACGCTAGTTAAGTCATCAACTAGTTGAGCAGCATTATCATAAGTGGAGTTACTGATCTTTGATTTGATGTCTTTGAGACTCTCAAGTTGATCAGCAAATTCTGCACTTGTAAGTGCAACAATGCATTCACAAAATTCGTCACACAATGGTTTCACATTCTTTGTGAAATCCAACTTTCTCTTTTTAGCACTAGTGTCAGCCATTTCAGAGACATAGATATCCACCATTAATACAACACTGCTTGTATTCTGTTGATTATCAAAGAGATTAAGAAAAGTTTAATAAACAGCCCTCAAAGTACCCAGATAGGCAGTGTAATGAGAGTTCAATGACGAGGCGTACGTCTTCATCCTCTATGTCTACTTTGGTAGATAATAGCATTAGCGAATTGCATTTTAGTGATACACATCCACCCCTTTTGTCGCTACATTGACTAACTGCACGGCATAAAAATATGAATATATGAGCTAGTATTACATGATGTGTGTGCACCTCTTTCAAAAGTAAATTCAAAACGGCAGAGCAAAGCAAAACTGCCAGAGTCTTTGGATAGGGCCAGCACATAATTTAGAAGACAGAAGTATATATCTAGATGACAAAGACACCACGTGGAGTAGAGAGTAAGGGGAGGACCTAAATGATCATTTTGTGGGTGTATATGAAATTTGCTGCCCTTTTTTTTAGTACAAAAGATTTACTATTTTTCAATGTTTATTATTATTATTGTTTGAATACGAAATATTAATATTGATTATAGAATTATAAACATATACATATATATATACACTTGTGTGAACTGCCACTCTCTTATGCTAAATTAGATCTCATATGAGGATGAAAGCAGCAAAAAAGGTGATTTTATTGATTGTAATCACGTTATTACAACTACTGTTCTTCCATTATTTATATCATTTCATTTTCAACACTTATCCTTATAATATCACTTTAATCCATTCGAGTCAGGATGAAACCAATAAGAAAAGTTTACATAATTTGATCATGAGTCAGTTGATCAATGATAAAACTATCACGCTGGATAATGATAAATGCCACGCGTATTTTGATAAATTACAAGTTTTAAATCCAAATTACACTTCGATTGAAGTAGCCATTGCCCAATGGCACTATGAAACTGATTTGGATACTTCTTCAAATCATCTGTATTTTGAAAAACAATACAACAAGTTGAAACAAGAATGGAAGAATGATAATAGAGATATTAAAGATATCAACTCCAAAGACGTTTTAAATCAAGTTAATCAACAAATTTTGATCAACAATATTGTAAAATATCATTTAATCGATTCCATTGGAAGTTTAAGGATTTATAACCATTGTGATAATTCGTTTGATCATGACCAATGCTTGGAATTAGACCTGGAATTGTTTCCTTGGTTTTCATTTGAATCTCCTATTTTCAAAAGATGGGATGGTACCGTTTTGAAAAAATTCCCTCATATACAAATTTTTGCCAATGGTCCCAAAATTGCTGTGAATGAACAGTCATCAGGAGCGAAATCATGTTTTTGGTCCAAATTTCAACATAATTATAATGGAGATGGTATCGTGATACCAGTGGGGAGCTTTGAAGATATGAACAATGCTTTGAAAATGATCAAAGTGCTAAGATTTCAAAGAAATACCCTACCTATTCAAATTGTTTATAACAGGGAATTTTATGATTTACCACAAGATCTGATTGATTCATATACTGCGGTGGCACGTGATGTCGTTACTTTCGAAAATGGTCAAGAATTAAAAGCACTGAAACAAGAAATTTGGTTTGTTGATGTTAGCAATGTCATTACAGAAGAATACAGAAAATTAAATCGTGAAACATTGAGAATTTTGGCTATTATTTTCAACTCTTTTGAAAATGCTATAGTGGTATCTGCAGATTCCATTCCAATGACAAATTTACAAAATTTACTTGCCAAACCTGAATTTCTTGATAATGGATTATTTTTATTCAAATCTCGACAATCAAATCAAAAATTGGCTCAAAATTATTTCAAATTGATAAATTCAATATACCCATCAAATTTGGAAACTTCCAATTTCCCCAACAGTGGTTCATTAACACCACCACAAAATAAATATATGGATTTGAAAAATCCACAATTCATATCAGATCCAAGATTATTGATAATAAACAAATCAAGATCAAGATTATTTGGCTTGTTGAGTTCATTACATTTACAACAAACCACTGATATCCATGTCAGTGAATTAATATGGTTGGGACAATCGTTGAACGATAATCCATATCATCTTAATGATTTACAACCCGGTGCCATTGGTCAAGTGTCAATAGATTCAATGGATCATAAATCCATTGCTTCAAAGCAACTGGCACATTTCTATGACCGTGAATTGATCTGGATCAGTGATGGATTTTATCAATGTGGAGAACCAGTTTTAAGAAATGAATTTGAAATTCTTTCAAGGGATGTATCAAAACCTTCATTTTTCCGAGATGTACAAGATGATGACCAATTGAAAAGGAAATATCAAGAATTGATACCTTTGCAAAACGTTATCATACCACCAGAGACACCACCGACACTGTCAAATGCTTGGGAACGTACAAGATATTGTAACGATAAGATTTACAAAGTTTATAACGATATCACACTACAGGATGAAAACGGAGACGAATTAGAAACGGTGAAGGGCAAATATATGAAGTTCCCCTCAGATGTCTTACACCTGTATACCACGTTACAAGAGGTGTGGTCACTGCCGTATAAAACACTGAAATTGGGTTCATCGAGTGGTGTATAGAAATAGATCAATAAATTATTGTAAATTGTATTTTGAGAACAACAGCCCCTGTATTTCCCCATTGAGCACCGTGCCCTCACGCAGGCACAACAACTACCCGGCACCGTTCCGAGGGCCGGTGTCTGCTTATGTCAGCAGCAGTGAGATGGAGATCTCCGAAGAAGAGATAAAGTAAAAAAGGAAAAGGAAAAGAGAAAACCATTGAAAAATGAGGAATGAGTACCTCTTGTTTCGAGAGACACATTTATAACTATTTCAATACAAAATGTTGAGAGCTATATCATCGACTAATGTCGTCATCGACGGTTCTATCACACCTGCTACGATAATCTTCTCGACGAAATCAGGTAAAATCATCGACGTTATAAACAAAGTTCTTGACCCACAAGATGAGTTAATCTCGATATATAACATTTCCAACTATAGAGATTTGTCGCCATTATTGATCCTCCCAGGTTTAGTTGACTCCCACGTTCATTTGAATGAACCAGGAAGGACGGAATGGGAAGGTTTTGCCACTGGAACTCAACTGCTGATCTCTGGAGGTGTCACCACGATAATCGATATGCCATTGAATGCAATCCCACCAACGACTACATTAGAAAATTTCGAAATTAAATTAAAACTGGCAGAAGGTCAAGTATGGTGTGATGTTGGATTCTGGGGAGGGCTCGTTCCTGATAATTTGAAACATTTAGTTCCATTGATAAAAGCCGGGGTACGTGGGTTCAAAGGGTTTTTAATCGATTCAGGGGTTGATGAATTCCCACTGATAACACCTCATTATATCGATAATGCAATGCAAACGGTGAAAGGTTACAAGACAGTGCTAATGTTTCATGCAGAGATGCAACCAAGAACTTCATTAGGTCCTCAAATCACCACCACCAACACCACCAATAAGCAACAACATCTGCTGCTGCTGCAATTTGATTTAATTGATGATGAAACATATCCAAGAACAATTCAAGAGCAAACACCTCCATTAGAAGATGATATCGACGATATCAGTCTTGGAATGTCACAATCTTTCATCAGTCGTGCTCCACTGCCAGTTTCTGAAATGTTGAAACATACATTAAACCATAAGGAAGATCACGCCCATTGTAAATTACCACATAATCATGCCGGTTCCATTGACTACTCTGTTTTATCAGACGAACAACTGATTGCGCTTGCCCAATCACCAATGTTAAGTGCCGCAGAGCCTAAGATTGGACATGCTGCTAATTTGGCAAATCATCATCATCAAGATGCTGCAGATTTATTGAAATCTCCATTGTTAGAAGCCGCCGAGGATAATTCAGTCTTGGAAAAGATCGATCCAACACTGTATGCATCATTCCTTGCATCGAGACCAGATGTGTTTGAAACCACAGCAATTGGTGAAATAATTGCTTGTGCTACAAAGGAACCTAGTGTACCATTACATATTGTTCATTTGGCAACACATGAACTGATACCATTGATAAGAGCAGCATTGGAGAAGAATTTGCAAATAAGTGTGGAAACATGTTTCCATTACTTATCGTTAACAGCAGAACTGATAATGAATGGTTCAACACAATATAAATGTTGTCCACCAATACGTACAGAGGAGAATCAAAAATTGTTATGGCAACTGTTGAAGGAAAAAATCATTAAAACAGTTGTAAGTGATCATTCACCATGTATTCCTGAATTGAAAAGTTTCAACACTGGAGATTTCTTCGAAGCATGGGGTGGGATATCATCAATTGGTTTAGGATTATCAATCCTCTTTACAGAATCTCATAAATATGATATAAACATCATTGATATCGTTCAATGGTGTTGTGAAAACACCGCCAAGCAAGTTGGTTTATCGCATCAAAAGGGATTCATCAAATCAGGTTATGACGCTGATTTCGCCATCTTTGATCCATCCATTATTTTCACGGTGCAAAATGATCAAACTTTTTTCAAGAATAAATTTACCCTGTACGATGGTAAACAGATGAATGGAAGAGTCGTTGAGACAATAGTCAGAGGGAACTCTGTTTTCGCTTTAGGTAAAGGTGTAAGTGAATTACCAATGGGTAATTTGATCTTAGATCAGAGAACTATATAGATTGATATATGTAACTTTTTATGCCAAATCCCTTTCACGTGACAATAACAAATATAAAACTAAAATCCAAAAACATCGATACTTCATAACATTTCCGATAAATCTGATTATACATCAAAATTCTGTTAACAATTGAAGAAACATTTGTAGTATGCATTTTGTGCCCCAGTGTATCTTATCCCAATGACACTTTCATCTCAATGATCAATTGAGTGATGATACATCCAGTCGATGTAGTGTCACATTTTCTAATAATGATTCATATCTCATCATAGCAACATCATGATACAAAAGATCTCCACTTCTTTCGTAACACCATGAATTTTCGCTCTGCGGTGATCAACTATCCCCCCGTGTCTGACTCATCAATGGATAGTTATTAACACAATCTCCCCTTTCCGCAAGATGCTGCGCCTACCAATTTCAAATTAAGAAGCAGGATTTGGGTACAGCATATCCAGATAAAAGTTATAACTCTATATGTATGTTTGTAAGATTGGTCTAGAACGATCATGACACTACAACAAGGCACTTGGAATGGGGGAAATGATGATGAACAACTATACATCTATACATGCATAAACGCAACCTCTCACAAACTCTTCAAACTTGATTCAATCTCATATATTATAATTCAATTTTAAAACTTGTCTTGCCCCTTCATCAACATGGGATAACACTTGCATATTGAATTCATCAACACCGATTAATTGACTATAACCAGATAACAAATTACTGAAAATTAAAAATAATTCATCACCTGGGTATTCATAATATCCAATGCATTCGATGAATTTACCCAATGATCTTTTCAACATTGAACTTTTCAATTCCAATGGTTTACATAACAATGCGTTACATAACCCTTTGAATGCAGTTTCCTTTTCTTCGTTTTCTTCAAGGAATTTCATATGTGTTGACCAAATCAATAAAAATTCTTCCAAGTGTTCATTTAAAGCCATTGGACTTGATATAGCCAATCTACCAATGGTAATCAGGGCATTCTCCAAGACTGTGCTTTGAACATCGGTAGAGTTTAATAATGGTAGTAAGACCAGTATTAAATTGTTTAAATATGGTGATAAATCTTCATGTGATAATCTCAATGATAATTCACCTAATGCCCACACGGCATTATTAACAACAGCTGAACTGTTGAAATTACGGTTGTTGATCTCATTACCAATGGTGATGATAATTAAATGTAAATATGGTTTAACAACTTCATTCAGTGTGAATATGGCTAAATCACCTAATAATGCAAATGATGATTGTCTAACATCATCAACTGGATCTTCAAAACATGATAATAATAATTGCATCAATGAAAATTTCAAATTAGAATCATGTTGTAAAATCAATTCCAGCATATGATTTTTCAAACCTTGTACTAAACCATCGATTAAATCTAATGAAGTAACCATGAAATCCTTTTCAGGACTTTCAATATTTGATTGTATTTGAAACATCTTGTCCTGTTCGATACAATTTGATAATATCTTGACGGCACGGGCATAAACATCAACGGCATATGGGGCAAACGTTTCACCTAATGACAGTGCAACAGATGACATACATTCTAATAATGGCCATAAATCCTTGTCATCATCTTTTAATTGTTGCCATTTGGCAATCAATGGTGGTAATAATAAATTGATAAATTCTTGTCTTGATGACATCAGTTCACCAATTTTCTCAACAAATGTTTGTATAGAATCATATAAAATGATTAAATTTTTACGTTTATATTTGGCAAAGCAACTATTGAAAAATTTCAAAATAGGTTCAATTAAATTTGAAATCAATTCAAATTCACAATTCTCGATAAAATTGGCAATTGATGAACAAGCCAGTTCTTGTACAACTTTCTTGTTATCCAATGCACATGACATGATATTTTGAAAAGTTATTTCAAAATAATTTTTACAAGCACCACCTTGATACAGCTCTGTACAGATCCAACTTGAATACCTTCCCAACGTCCAACACGTAATTTGTCTCACTCTAGGCTCTTTATCTTGTAAACGATCACAAAGGAATGGTATCAATTCCGGTAAACTTTCTCTGGACAATTCCAAACATCCATCCAGAATGGCACCAAATGCCAAGATTGCCAGTTCACGAATGGGCCAAAATTCACTTGTAATTCTAGGCTTCAACAAGGGTAATACAATACCAATAATCTCTTCAGGTATTATAGATGCAAAAACGTCTAATGTAGCCAGTGAACATTTACGAATATTCCATTCTGACAAATCATCATCGTTATCATCATCTTCATCACTATCATCTGAATCGTCATGTGAATTATTATTTTTAGTTGACAGAGTATGTGTACTGGATTTAACAATAGTTGGTTTGATATTATTATCCGTATCTTCTTCATTAACGTCATCTTTCAGATCCATTTCTTCAATCATAAAGATTTCCACTTCTGAATAAACCATCTTATTTAACAATGTTTCCAAGATTAATGGTAATTTCTGTGTAATATTAACTTTATCAATTTCAGAACTTGATAAACTGAGCAAGAATTCACACAGTTCCAATGCAACTTCCTCTTCATTAGCATCATTTATACAATGAATTGAATAATTAATAATCCCATCCAAATGAGGCAAAATCTTATCTGGTCTTGTTTCCAAGATCAATGCAAAACTTGAACATATATTCTTACGCACATCGGCATTGGAATCGTTACAAAGTTGAAATAATTTCTCCAAGAAGAAATCCAAATTTACCAATAAATTTTGTGACATCAATTTGAAAAATTGATTGATACATAGTATCGATTGTGCTTTAATTTTCCCATTTGGTGAATCTAATAATTGAATCAATTTTGGTATCAAGACAGCCAATGGGTTGGATTCCACTCTTTCTAACAAGTACAGTGAATCTTCACAAATCTTACATAAACAACTCATCGCACCTTCTTGTCCTTGGAAGGATAATTCCAACAATTGTGGTATCAAATCGGTCCAATTATCATATCCAATAAGACTAAATATAGAAGTAATAACGTTTCCCGTGATATTTCTAACGAGTAAATTATCATCAACTAAACCTTTTAAAATTCCTTCTAACAACATTGGATCAACAAGGTTCTTCTTATTGATATTATTTTTCAAAAATAATCCACCACTTGCCCTAATCTCAGGCTTCGTGTTTGAACCAACCAAGATGTATAATAAATAATTATTCAAATCCGGTTGCTGTTTCGCCAGTTCTAAAGCTTGTTGTGCCAGCGATCTCTCTTCATGATTAGATGATAATGTTCCTTGTAAGATATGAACAAGTTGTGACACCAGATCTTCGTTCGGTATCCAAGTCATTTTCGCAATATATTTATATATGAGTATCTATTATATTTAAAGCCATCCAGGATATACTTATATATCCCCCTTGCTCTTCTGCTCAATTCGCTTCTCTTCTCTTCTCTCTTCTGCTTTATAAAAAATTTTTTTTTTTTTACAAATTTACAAATTTTTTATTTTTTGATTTTGTTGTTTTTGTTTTAGTTTTAAAACACATATTTGTTTTATTATGATGGGAATATAAATTATAAATTATAAATGACTTTGCTGTATAGAACTACTCAATATCTCAATCTCTTTTATCAAATCATCAAACAACTCATGGACAAACGGGTGATACTTTCTTTTCGGGTCCACCACCACTTTCATAAAATCATCATTGTTTAAATAACTTTCACTTGTTAATGGAGTTGTAGTGGTATGGTTTCTAATCAATGAATTGTTACTACTAGTCAGACTCTCATCATCGTCATCATCATCTCGTAATGTATTATCTTCATCTTCTTCTGTCAGAACTTTTTCTTCTTCCACCAACGTTTGCTCCTTGATGTAATCATCTAATAATTGTATGGAATTACTCAAATTTACCCGCTCATCATCATCAACATCTTCTTCTTGTTCTTCTTCATTTTGAAATCTGATTCTGTTGGAGATGTTTGAATTTGGTGAGGTATCTGTATCTGAACTGAAACTTCCTATAGAATCTTCTTTAAAAATTTGTTGTGGTGGTGGTGGGGCTATGGGTATATCATAATCATCAAGACTTTTCACCAAGAAATTTTGATTTGATAGATAACTTGAAGAAGACTTTGTCTTATTTATCACCAATGGGGTATAATCGGAATAAATCTCTGACAATATCTCTGATCGTGTTGTTTCCTCTTTGATATCAAATGAAACTTTTTGTCTCTTGTCTTTTAATTCAACCTTGTTGAAATCAATCAATTTATCTCCATTAACTATAATCAAATGTTGATCATCCAAATTTTCCATCAAATCTTGTTTACTGGATTTTTCATGCTGTTCATTCTTCCAACAATTTAATCTTGCCAACCTTTCTTCAAAATTCTCCAAGAATTCCAGTGGCACAAACCCAACTTTAAAATTATTCAAATTCTTCACCAACCACCAATAATTATCTTCATCATTTAATAGCTCTACCGGATCATTTCTTTGCAATTCCAAATGGTTTGGATCCGGTCCTTGGAAATCGTATAATGCATATAATCGATCCGGTAATAATTCTCTTGGTGGTGAAGAAGGAGGTGATGGTGGTAAATTATCCAATAATCTCTCTATATCGGCTTCATCATCGTTCATATCCAAAAAATTGGAGCCATCGGCTTCTTCAGTTTCATCATCGTTATCATCATCATCATTATCATTAGTATCATCATATCGTTGTCTATATATATCAGTTTCCAAAGTTGACAAATTGCTTTTGAAAAGAATGGGAGCGGAGTGTTGTGGTTTCGCTGTATTGGAATGATGCATTATTACAGAGTTGGACGATGACGAGTTATTGGAAAAGGATCTTATTATATTGGGACCGGGAGAGGTCAACGCTGTTTTCAATTTCATCTGATTGTTGTTGTTGTTATGATTATTATTACTATATATTGTTAGATGGTGCCTGATTTCTATAAAAAATGTTTTTTGGTTTTTTTGTGTTTTTTTTTTTGTTTTCATTTTCTTGTCGCTTTAACGCGAATCTCTTGACTGTGAAGGAATTTCAAATTGTAATTGAGATTGAAATCTAGTATATTTGAATCGATACATCTAGTATACTATATATCTCTATGAAGTATTTAATGTGTAATAGATATATCTATTCAGATACAGTATTTTGCAATTTCAATTTCAACATGGTGTTTTGATACGTTCCCACTACAAAGAAATTGAAATTGAAAAAAATCACCCACAACTCTGGCTTTATGAAATTTTGTGCAATCGTCAAATTACCAATGTTTAATAACCAACTCGTCTTTAAAACCTTTAACAAATTATTCTTCAAAGATTGCTTGACCTTCAACAACTTATCCTTGGCTTGTAAATTATTAATCAATGTGATATAACTAATCATAACACTTGCCAATAAAGGGGCAATCGTCACCAATTGGACCAATAATTGTAACAATTTCTTCTTTGCCGACACTGGCTTGATCACACGGTTCAAGATTTGATAACCGTAATGGGCTATTGGAGCGTTAATTAGTCCACCATACAGGGCCATCAACAAGATCTTGTTATTCAACGGGATCAACTTGTGATAATATTGGAGATCCTTGGAGATAAATGAAGCGATCTGTTCATTCAATACAGCTAATAACGCAGTAGTGATACTCTTAGTAAGTAACGGGTACTTAGATAAGCATTGTAAGTATTTCTTGTTGACATTAGACATCTTTGATGTAGAATCAGACCCTTGTTTTGATCCTTCTCTTGTCTCTTCTTTCTCTTTGATCTTGTTACTTTTTCTCTCTTTGTTATCTAACATCAGACTGCCGTATACGGTAATTGCCACAAACAGCCCTGATTACCCCTTGTACACACTACTTTTCACTCTTAGGCAAATTTTTCACAAAAAAATTTAAAAAAAAAAAAATTTTTTTGTACAAAAAAAGCAGAAGATCATCTTGTAAAGATTTCAAGTCTGTATATTATACTTTGCAAGCATATATATATAGATACTTTATCTCTTTAGAGAACTCATATCAGTAATAACAAGATAATATAATGGCTTTCGGTGATTCAAGAGGTGGCTCAAGAGGTGGATTCGGCGGAGGACGTGGTGGTTCCCGTGGTGGATCCCGTGGTGGATTTGGAGGAGGACGTGGTGGTTCAAGAGGTGGTTTCGGTGGTGACCGTGGTGGCCGTGGAGGTGCCAGAGGTGGATTCAGAGGTGGCCGTGGTGGAGGAGACCGTGGTGGTCGTGGAGGTTCAAGAGGTGGAGCCCGTGGCGGTCGTGGTGGTGCCCGTGGAGGTGCTCGTGGTGGTGCTAAAGTTGTCATAGAACCACATAGACATGCCGGTGTTTTCATTGCTCGTGGTAAAGAAGATTTATTAGTTACTAAGAATCTTGTTCCAGGTGAAAGTGTTTACGGTGAAAAGAGAATTTCTGTTGAAGAAGCTTCTAAGGATGAATCCACACCAGCAACTAAAGTTGAATATAGAGTTTGGAATCCATTCAGATCTAAATTGGCTGCCGGTATCATGGGTGGTTTAGATGAATTGTTCATTGCTCCAGGTAAAAAAGTCTTGTATTTAGGTGCTGCTTCAGGTACTTCAGTTTCACATGTTTCTGATCTCGTTGGACCAGAAGGTTTAGTTTACGCTGTCGAATTTTCACATAGACCAGGAAGAGAATTAATCGCCATGGCAAAGAAGAGACCAAATGTCATACCAATTATTGAAGATGCCAGACATCCACAGAAATATAGAATGTTGATCGGTATGGTTGATGCTGTATTTGCCGATGTTGCTCAACCGGATCAAGCCAGAATTATTGCATTAAACTCCCATCTTTTCTTGAAAGATCAAGGTGGTGTTGTCATTTCAATTAAAGCTAACTGTATCGATTCCACAGTTGATGCTGAAACTGTTTTTGCAAGAGAAGTTCAAAAATTAAGAGAGGAAAGAATCAAACCTTTGGAACAATTGACATTGGAACCTTATGAAAGAGATCATTGTATAGTCATTGGACGTTATATGAGAAGTGGTTTATAATAAATTTATAAGAAGGGTGTTGCGTTAATTGTATCATATCGAAGTTTTGTCTTGTTTTCATTTTACCATCTTTTTTTTTTTTTATCTTATTCTACTATTTTTATCATATAATCATTTATCGTTATCATTATGTTTGTTGTAATTTTTACGCCTATGTGATAATGTCATCTTGTTGTGATGTCATGGTATAATGCCTTTTTGAAACATATTTGCTGATTATCTACATACTTTGTATATCATTTGACACAATATAAACAAAAAAAATCATAAAAAAAGAAAAAAAATTACAAATTAACAAATTTGAAAACATATAACAATATAATTATTGCCACTATCATGAACACTTCGAATGATAATGTTGAAAACGATGATATCGTAATAATCTCAGAAGAAAGACTTCCAACACGGCGTCCCATACTGAATTTGAGTCGAAGAAGACTTGCTAGACGTCCACAGCAACAACAAATCATCAATGTCGATGATCTCCCATCGGAAGAAGAAGAAGATGATGATGACATTGAAATAACGGAGGTTAGAAATCTGACTCCATTACTACCGCCACGGGGGCCTCCTCCAGCATCACTGCGTCAACAGCCACAACAACAACAAGCATCAACACGACATGTATTACATGCTCCAGGGAGAACTTTCCCCATTGGAAGATTACATCAGGTACCACAAAGATCCTTCCCGAATACAAGATCAAGAACTCAGTTAACTAGAATACGAACACCACAGGAAATGGAATCGAGTTATCAACAGAGAAGATTGGAAGATCGGAGACGTGCACAAGAGATACGGAATCGATTCTATCGTGAGAACAATAATAATAATACACAGATAAATCAACGAATTTGGGGAATGCTCCCAGGCGATTTAACTCTTGGATTGCGTAATTTCTTATTCCCCGGTAATATTAACAATTTATTCTTCAGAAATGACGATAGCGAAACTGATGAAGATTATCCACCACCACCTCGTGAAATGAATGAAGAACGTGAAACAGAATTTTGGATCAATAGAATACAACAATTAGAATCACAAGAAAATGATGAACGTGTGAATAAGAGATTGAAATTTTCAGAAAATTACAAGAAACAATTATTGTCAAAATTGAATACCCCTGAGCAGCAAAAATCATCGAATTTATTCAATTCAGTGAAGGAAGATAAGCAGCCTTCATGTATCCAATGTGGTGTCGAACTAGGAGAAGGAATACCTCTTGTACATAAAAAATCTCCAAAGACATTGATTGAATTGATAAAGGAGATTAAGATTCCAGCTCCATTTCAATACTTTGACAATTTTAATGAATCAGATTTGTTAAACTCCAAAAAAGTTTTCTTCAGTAAGAATTGCGGTCATGTTTATTGTGGGAGATGTATTCAATATTTCAAGAAACTGACAAATAATACTAAATTGAAGAAGAAAAGCATACCAATAGGTGATGATCAATCTATTGACATTTACGAAAATGGTGAACCTATAGTTAATTTGAGAAAATGTTGTGGATATCAGTGTAACTCTAATTTACATAAATTTTACGAAGTTTATTTTTAGTCCCTGTCAATTTTTTCAATTCCCAATGTTATCCACCGTCATATAGATATTTCTCCCCATCACCAAAAAATGTGAATTTTGACTGTGTCCGTTGCAAGCGAGGAAAAGTATATATTTGACTTCTTTCGGCTTTAGATGCGTTATACCCGAAAATGCGTTAGCCCCGAAAATGATGTTTAGAAATTACAAGAGATAAATAAGTGTATAAATAAAAGACTGAGCCCGCGAATTCAAATCATGATGAAATGCCATAACAGTGTCTATAGTTAATGACAGTAATGAGTTTTGCAGAACCTTCAATACCGATTGAGGAAGAAGATGTCGTAAAGTCCATTCATGAATCATTCGATCATCAAGGTGATAACGTCTTGACTCGATTGTCAACACTATCAAAAAGATTATCACAGTATAACGCTGAGGATCTGGCAGATTTACAAATTGATAAAAGTGATTTCCAATTACAAGAAGTATTATCATATATTCAAAAGAAGAATAATAAAATTGGAGTATGCGAGAAGCAAACGGGTGTTGAATTGAGAAATGTCACTGTACTAGGTGTCAATGATTCCACCTCATATGTTAAGACCGTTGTTGATTTCTTTGGTGCTCCAATATTGATCCCATATAGAAAATTCTTTAGTAGTAAAAAGTTAACGAAACCACAAGGTGATGACAAATATAGGAAAATTTTGAGAAATGTTAATATCAATGTCGAACCTGGTGAAGTTTGTTTGATTCTTGGAAGACCTGGAGCTGGTTGCTCAAGTCTATTGAAGACCATTGCAGGTGAGACTGATCAATTCATAAGGGTTGATGGTGATATTTCTTACAACAACATTCCACAAGATGAGATGATGAAATTATATAAGAGGGATATCATTTATAATCCTGAATTGGATGTTCATTTCCCTCACTTAACAGTGGATCAGACTTTAAAATTTGCCATTGGCTGCAAAACACCGAAATTACGGTTTGATAACCTTTCAAGAGCCGAATACATCAACACGATAAGAGACTTGTGGGTCACCGTGTTTGGATTATCACACACTTTAAATACAAAAGTCGGTAATGATTTTGTGCGTGGTGTATCTGGTGGGGAACGGAAAAGAGCCTCATTAGCTGAAGCAATGGCAGCTCGTGGAACAGTTTATTGTTGGGATAATGCTACAAGAGGATTGGATGCCTCCACAGCTTTAGAATTTGCAGAAGCAATAAGAACTTCTACAAACTTAACAAAAACTACGTCTTTTATTGCGATATACCAAGCTGGCGAGGGGATTTATAGATTGTTTGATAAAGTATCCGTATTGTATCACGGACATCAAATTTATTTTGGACCAACAAAGTCAGCAAAGCAATATTTCATCGATATGGGGTTTGAATGTCCACCTAGACAGGCAACTGCAGAGTTTTTAACGGCGATCACGGATCCACTTGGAAGATTTCCTAGAAAAGGTTATGAGAACAGGGTTCCTAAAAATGCAAAAGAGTTTGAAGAGTATTGGTTACAGTCTCTGGAATATGCCAATTTACAACATCAATTATCAATGAAGAAACAGCATGTATCTGCTGAGGAAACCGCAAAAATGTTTCATGATAATCTGGTGCAGGAGAAGATGAAAGGTCAAAGAATTAGATCTAAGTTTACGATTAATTTTAGAGAACAGTTGAAATTATGTACAATTAGAAGTGCACAAAACATCATTGGTAACAAAGCTTATACCATAGTTACTCTTGTCACTTCAATCGTCCAATCGTTATTGATCGGCTCGTTATTTTACGACTTGCCAAACTCAACACAAGGTGCCTTTAGTAGAGGTGGTGCTATTTACTTCCCAGTGTTATATTTCTCATTGTCCTCCTTGGCTGGTGTTTCCGCAACATTTGATGAAAGACCCATCTTGATGAAGCAAAAAGGTTATTCATTCTATCATCCTTCTGCCAATGTGATCTCTTCAACTTTAACTCAATTACCGTTGAAGACATTTGCAACGATATTATATGCTATAGTGTTGTATTTTTTAGTGGGCTTAAAGATGGAGGCTGGTGCATTTTTCACTTTTGTCTTGTTCTTGAACTTAACAGCTCAAACGATGAATGCGATGTTTTTATTCTTTGCACAACTTGTTTCCTCTTTAACTGCTGCAATGACTATATGTGGTGTGTTCATTTTGGCAAGTGTATTATATTCATCATATATGATTCAACGTCCCTCTATGCATCCTTGGTTCAAATGGTACTCTTATCTGAATCCAATTTTGTATGGTTTTGAACTGATGATAACCACTGAGTTCCATGGAAGGAAAATGGAATGTAACAACTTAGTCCCTAATGGTACAGGATATGAACATGTATCATCATCGAATCAAGTCTGTGGATTCCTTGCCAGTGATGGTAAAAATTACGTCGATGGTGATAATTACATGAAGGTTAACTACGAATATTATTTTGATCACGTTTGGAGAAATTTTGGTATATTGATCTTATTCTATATCGGATATATGACATTGACTTGCATTGCTAGTGAGTTTGTCAGACCAGTAGAAGGAGGTGGAGAACATTTATCCTTTATCAGAGGTGCCAAGATACCTGATTATTTGATGGGACCTGAGGAGGAATCTAATAATGATTTGGAGAAAGTAAGTGACTCTAGTAATATTCAATCTGATATAGATGATGAAAAAGCGCATCGTGAGATGAGACGCACCAACACCACATTGGGTACTGATGAAGTTTTCATGTGGCAGCATGTCAATTACACGATTACACATAAGGGTGAGCATCGTTTATTATTGAATGACGTTCAGGGTTATGTCAAACCTGGTACATTAACAGCATTGATGGGGGAAAGTGGAGCAGGTAAGACCACATTGTTAAACGTATTATCCCAACGTGTTGATGTCGGCGTGATCACTGGTGATATGTTGGTCAATGGTAGACCACCAACACGTTCGTTCATGAGAAGGACAGGGTATGTGCAACAACAAGATGTTCACATTCTGCAATTAACTGTTCGAGAATCTTTAAGATTTGCTGCAAGATTAAGAAGACCTCAATCCGTGTCTGATGAAGAAAAACTAGATTATGTTGAAAAAGTCATTCAAGTATTACAAATGGAAGATTATGCAGATGCCATTGCTGGTAAGGATGGGGTTGGTTTAAATGTTGAACAACGTAAGAAATTATCCATTGCCACAGAGATGGTAGCCAAACCTGACTTGTTATTGTTTTTAGATGAACCAACTTCTGGACTAGATTCGCAATCTTCGTGGTCAATTGTTCAAATATTGAGAGATTTAGCCCGTGCTGGACAATCCATTTTATGTACAATCCATCAACCTTCAGCCACATTGTTCAACCAATTCGATAGAGTCTTGTTGTTACAAAAGGGAGGACAAACGGTTTATTTCGGAGATATTGGTGAAAATTCCAAAACCATCTTGGATTATTTTGCTGACAACGGTGCAAGTAGATGTCCTGATGACGAAAATCCTGCTGAATATATCTTGGAAGTGATTGGAGCTGGTGCCACTGCTGATGTCCACGAAGATTGGTTCAAGATATGGACTTCTAGTGTGGAATATCGCAATACCGTGATTGAAATTGAGACTTTAATTCAACAGACGTCGAAGCAACCTTTAAATATCACATCTACAGAAGAGACAAATACCACGTACGCTATGCCATATTGGTTCCAGTTTCAACAAGTTTTGCAAAGAGCATCACTTGAATTTTACAGAGATGTTGGTTATATTCGTTCTAAGATCTTGTTGCTAGTAAATGCTGGTTTAATTGTCGGTTTTTCCTTTTGGAATGTCAAGCATACAGAAGTTGGAATGCAGAACGCATTGTTTGCAGTGTTTATGACAATGATTGTGTCAGCGCCGTTATCAAATCAAATTCAAAGTAAAGCTATTCAAGCAAGAGAATTATACGAAGTGAGAGAATCAAAATCGAATACTTTCCATTGGTCAGCATTATTGATAAGTCAATGGCTTATGGAAATTCCATATTCGATTGTGTTTTCTACTGTTTATTTTATCGAATGGTATTTCTTGATCCAACTTGATAATGCCGCAAATAGAATGGGTGTATTTTGGTTATTTTATTGTATTTTCTTCCAATTATTCTATACATCATTTGCTCTTGCTATTGTTTATTTTGCTCCAGATTTACCAACTGCAAATATGGTTCTTGCATTTCTTTTCAATTTCATATTTGCCTTTTGTGGTGTTGCACAACCTGTTAATTTGATGCCAGGGTTTTGGACTTTTATGTATAAAGTTTCACCATATACTTATTTTGTTCAATCATTGTTATCAACCGTTTTACATGGCAGACAAGTTCATTGTGCAGACAGGGAATTGTCATATTTGAATCCACCAATGGGAAAGACTTGTGGTGAATATTTAGATTCATTTTTACTGAATAATCCAGGATACATCACTAATCCCAATGCAACTTCTCAATGTGCATACTGTCCATACTCGGTGGCTGATGATTATTTGGATCGTATTGGTGTCAAGTACAGTGATCGTTGGAGAAATGTTGGATTCTTTTGTGTCTATATCTGTTTCAACGTATTTGCCATGTTTGTTGGTTATTACTACTTCAGAGTTAGCACATTTTCACTTGTTGGTGTCTTTAAGAAACGATTTGCCAAAAAGACTTGAGTCACCTGTGGATTTGACTGTATCTTCAGCGGACTCTTATTCACATGTATATAGCGTATACCACCTTGTAAAAAAGTTGACAACACAAAGAGATAACGCATTAAAAAATAACACTCCCCCTTCTCCTATCCCTGAAAGCCATCGCTTTTTTCCTTATCAAAGCCATTACATCATTCCCATTAGCATCACCATCATCGTCAATATTACCACCATTAACAAACGAGATGTAATTGTAACCGCCGTTGCTGTTTCCGAAAAGCGAAAGTTATAATTTTCTTCTGTCAAAAGTTAAGTTGCGTTAGACGCGAGAGATGAGAAAGAAAACGAAAGTGCGTTAGACCCGAGAGAAACGTTCAATTTGGTAAATATGAAGACCTATATATAAGTACAATGGAGAACCAACTCAAATCACCATGTATGGCAGTATCAGTATCTATAGTTGAAAACAGTTGCAATGAGTCTTACGGAAAGTTCACTGGCAAATGAGCCAGAAGATCTCGTGAAATCCATCAATGAGTCAATTGATCATGATCCAGGCGATAACGTCTTGACTCGATTATCAACACTTTCAAAAAGATTATCAAAGTACAACGCTGAGGATCTGGCAGATTTACAAGTTGACAAAAATGATTTTGAGTTACAGAACATCTTATCATATATACAGAGGAAAAATAATGACATTGGAGTATGTGAGAAGCAAACAGGTGTTGAATTGAGAAATGTCAGTGTACTCGGTGTCAATGATTCCACCTCATATGTTAAAACCGTTGGTGACTTCTTTGGTGCTCCAATATTGATCCCATATAGAAAATTCTTTAGTAGTAAGACGTTAACTAAACCAAAAGGCGATGATAAATATAGGAAAATCTTGAGAAATGTTAATATCAATGTCGAACCTGGTGAAGTTTGTTTGATTCTTGGAAGACCTGGAGCTGGTTGCTCAAGTCTTTTGAAGACCATTGCCGGTGAGACTGATCAATTCATAAGGGTTGATGGTGATATTTCTTACAATAACATTCCACAAGATGAGATGATGAAATTATATAAGAGGGATATCATTTATAATCCTGAATTGGATGTTCATTTCCCTCATCTAACAGTGGATCAAACTTTGAAATTTGCAATTGGTTGCAAAACACCGAAATTACGGTTTGATAACCTTTCAAGAGCCGAATACATCAACACGATAAGAGACTTGTGGGTCACCGTGTTTGGATTATCACACACTTTAAATACAAAAGTCGGTAATGATTTTGTGCGTGGTGTATCTGGTGGGGAACGGAAAAGAACCTCATTAGCTGAAGCAATGGCAGCTCGTGGAACAGTTTATTGTTGGGATAATGCTACAAGAGGATTGGATGCCTCCACAGCTTTAGAATTTGCAGAAGCAATAAGAACTTCTACAAACTTAACAAAAACTACATCTTTTATTGCGATATACCAAGCTGGTGAAGGAATTTATAACTTGTTTGATAAAGTTTCTGTATTATATCATGGTTACCAAATTTACTTCGGACCAACAAAGACAGCAAAGCAATATTTCATCGATATGGGGTTTGAATGTCCACCTAGACAGGCAACTGCAGAGTTTTTAACGGCGATCACAGATCCACTTGGAAGATTTCCTCGAAAAGGTTATGAGAACATGGTTCCTAAAACTGCAAAAGAGTTTGAAGAGTATTGGCTACAATCTCTGGAATATGCTAATTTGCAACATCAATTGTCAATGAAAAGACAGAATGTATCGGCAGAAGAAACGGCAAGAATGTTTCACGATAATCTGGTACAGGAAAAGATGAAAGGTCAAAGAATCAAATCAAAGTTTACGATTGATTTCAAAGAGCAGTTGAAATTATGTACAATTAGAAGTGCACAAAACATCATTAATAATAAAGCTTATAGCATAGTCACTGTTGTCACTTCGGTTATTCAAGCGTTGGTTTTAGGTTCAACGTTTTATAACTTGCCAAATTCAACAACGGGTGCTTTCAGTAGAGGTGGTTCTCTTTTCTTCCCAGTATTATATTTTTCATTAATGTCTTTAGCTGGTGTTGCCACGACATTCGCTGAAAGACCCATTTTGATGAAACAAAAAGGTTATTCGTTTTACCATCTTTCTGCCAATGTCATTTCCGCAACTTTAACTCAATTACCCTTGAAGACAATTTCAATTTTGTTATATTCAATAGTGGTATATTTCTTAGCAGGTTTGAAAATGGATGCTGGTGCATTCTTCACTTTTGTCTTGTTCATCAATTTGACATCTCAAGCGGTTAATGCAATGTTTTTATTCTTTGCACAACTTGTACCAACTTTAACTGCGGCAATGGTGATATGTGGTGCACTCATGATGTCAAGTATATTATATTCATCTTATATGATTCAACGTCCCTCTATGCATCCTTGGTTCAAATGGTATTCTTATATGAATCCAATTTTGTATGGTTTCGAGCTGGTTATCACCACTGAGTTCCATGGAAGGAAAATGAAATGTGATAATCTAGTTCCTAATGGTAAAGGCTATGAACATGTATCATCATTGAATCAAGTTTGTGGATTTGTTGCCAGTGATGGTAAAAATTATGTTGATGGTGATAATTACATGAGAGTAAACTATGAATATTATTTTGATCACGTTTGGAGAAATTTTGGTATATTGATCCTGTTTTGGTTCGGATATTTGACCTTGACTTGTATTGCTAGTGAATATATCAGACCAGTACAAGGAGGTGGAGATCATTTATCCTTCATCAGAGGTGGCAAGATACCTGATTATTTGATGGGACCCGAGGAGGAAGCGAATAATGATTTGGAGAAACTAAGGGACTCTAGTAATATTCAATCTGATATAGATGATGAAAAAGCTCACAAGACGAGACATACCGCTACCGCATTGGGTTCTGATGAAATCTTCATGTGGCAGCATGTTAACTATAGTATTCCATTCAAAGGTGAACAACGTCAATTATTAAATGACGTTCAGGGTTATGTCAAGCCTGGCACATTAACAGCATTGATGGGGGAAAGTGGAGCAGGTAAGACCACGTTATTAAACGTGTTATCTCAACGTGTTGATGTCGGGGTGATCACTGGAGATATGTTGGTGAACGGTAGACCACCAACACGTTCATTCATGAGAAGAACAGGATATGTACAACAACAAGATGTTCACATTCTGCAATTAACTGTTAGAGAATCTTTAAGATTTGCTGCAAGATTAAGAAGGCCTCAATCCGTGTCTGATGAAGAAAAACTAGATTATGTTGAAAAAGTCATTCAAGTATTACAAATGGAAGATTACGCAGATGCCATTGCCGGTAAAGATGGGGTTGGTTTAAACGTTGAACAACGTAAGAAATTATCCATTGCCACAGAGATGGTAGCCAAACCTGACTTGTTATTGTTTTTAGATGAACCAACTTCCGGACTAGATTCTCAATCTTCTTGGTCAATTGTTCAAATATTGAGAGACTTGGCCCGTGCTGGACAATCCATATTATGCACAATCCATCAACCTTCAGCCACATTGTTCAACCAGTTCGACAGAGTCTTGTTGTTACAAAAGGGAGGACAAACGGTTTATTTTGGGGATATTGGTGAAAATTCCAAAACCATCTTGGATTATTTTGCTGACAATGGTGCAAGTAGATGTCCTGATGATGAAAATCCTGCTGAATATTTCTTGGAAGTGATTGGAGCTGGTGCCACTGCTGATGTCCACGAAGATTGGTTCAAGATATGGACTTCTAGTGTGGAATATCGCAATACCGTGATTGAAATTGAGACTTTAATTCAACAGACGTCGAAGCAACCTTTAAATATCACATCTACAGAAGAGACAAATACCACGTACGCTATGCCATATTGGTTTCAATTTAAACAAGTTTTGCAAAGAACATCACTTGAATTTTACAGAGATGTTGGTTATATTCGTTCTAAACTCTTGTTATTAGTGAATGCTGGTTTGATTGTCGGTTTTTCCTTTTGGAATGTCAAGCATACAGAAGTTGGAATGCAACTTGCGTTATTTGCAGTGTTTATGGCGATGCTTGTGTCAGCGCCAATATCTAATCAAATTCAAAGTAAAGCTATTCAATCAAGAGAGTTATACGAAGTGAGAGAATCAAAATCGAATACTTTCCATTGGTCAACATTATTGATGAGTCAATGGCTTACGGAAATTCCATATTCGATTGTGTTTTCTACTGTTTATTTTATCGAATGGTATTTCTTGATTCAACTTGATAATGCTGCCAATAGAATGGGTGTATTTTGGTTATTCTATTGTATTTTTTTCCAATTGTTCTATACATCATTTGGTCTTGCTATTGTTTATTTTGCTCCAGATTTACCAACGGCAAATATGATTCTCGCCTTTCTTTTCAACTTCTTGTTTGCCTTTTGTGGTGTTGTACAACCTGTTGCTTTGATGCCAGGGTTTTGGACTTTTATGTATAAAGTTTCACCATATACTTATTTCGTTCAATCATTAATATCAACTGTGTTACATGGCAGAGAAGTTCATTGTTCAGATCGAGAATTGTCATATTTGAATCCGCCAATGGGAAAGACTTGTGGTGAATATTTAGATTCATTTTTACTGAATAATCCAGGATACATCACTAATCCCAATGCAACTTCTCAATGTGCATACTGTCCATACTCAGTGGCTGATGATTATTTGGATCGTATTGGTGTCAAGTACAGTGATCGTTGGAGAAATGTTGGATTCTTTTGTGTCTATATCTGTTTCAACGTATTTGCCATGTTTGTTGGTTATTACTACTTCAGAGTTAGCACATTTTCACTTGTTGGTGTCTTTAAGAAACGATTTGCCAAAAAGACTTGAATCCTTGGTAGACTTATTTTTACACTATCACCTTTTTAAAACCACTCCATATAATAATAACTATACAAATATATATATAAATCCTATACCACTTGCTAAATAACCACAGCAAAAAAAAAAAAATTAACCCATTAAAACATAAAACTTTCTCTTCTCTTATTCCGAAAACTTATCGAATTTTTTCTTCTCATATCCATTTCATTATTCCTTTCAACATCCTCTTCATCTTCATCATCGTCATCATCATCAAACACGCTGGCGTCTCGATACTTCTCTTGGCCTTGATCGAAATCACCAAAGACAAGCCTTTTAGAGATGGATGATGATGATGGTGGTGGTGGTGTATCATCTTTTAACTGAATTCTTGTTTCTTGATATTGAGTCTGGGTATCTGGCTTCACTGCATTTTTCAAATGCAATAACTTTTCATTCAATTGATTGCAAGTTGAACATTTTTTATAAAAATCAAGATTCAATTTAGATTTCCCACCTTTAAGGATTTCTGTATGCTTAACCACTAAAGACGCAGATAAGTCATCATTACTCATCATTGGTAAGACTTTGTTATAGAATATCACTTTGATATTATTAAATAAGATATATCTGTTTTTGACTTTTCCAATATTGATTTGTATTGTGGAAATGAATTGCCTTATATCCTTATTCACGACAAATGAACTCTTTCTTAAAAATGTCTTTTCTCCATTGTGTAAGTTTTCAGACAGTAAATCGAATTTGAAAACCAAGCAATCTGAGACATTGTCTTGATCATTGATCAATACTAATTGAATTACAAAGCTCTCAGGTATGATGTGACCAGGGAAACTTCTCTTATTTGAAGAAATCTTATCTTCATTCAAACTGGAAATTTCTCGTTCAATGAAGCATTTATCCAAGTCAATGTTTCCAACATATGGTGACTCCGTGGCCGCGTTATCCTCATTGGCTTGCCAATTGTAATAAATTGCATTGAATTGTATTGTATTTCTTGCATATTCTTTATTTGAAATAATGGGACGATCAGTAACTGGATCAAATTCACTAATCACCAATTTGGCAGTAAATGAAATAGGATTGGAAGGGACTCCGGATGTACGACCAGTAAGTAATGATTCTTGAAATGAAGCCGTCAACGGCAGTGATGATCTCCTCCTTCTCTTATTCATGAACGAAGGCGATGATGAAGTTGAATAAGATGAATTAGGTGATGCGAACGGTGTTGAGAACACAGATGATACCACTGAATTTGGGGATTTTGATAACGTGTCATCTTCAATGTAAAATGGAGTCACAATTGATGAATCAATCCTTGGAGCAATCTTAATATCATCTTGATCTAGTAATTTTTGACATCTAAAGCATTTTTTAGTCTCAACTTCGTCCAACTCTGGTGATTCGAAGCCATTATCATTTTTGAGTGAAGAGAATGGGTTATTTGATAATGATGACTTCCTTCTTGTCCTGTATGGAGAGAACCCTAAATCGACAAGGGGCTTGGAATTATTCATCGGAGATACTGATTTCCTCGATTGCATTGGCATCGTCTGTTCTTGACCTCCGCAGGTGTTTAAGTCAGTCAATTGAAATAACCCAGACAATCTCTGATGATCCGATAAACCTTTCAATGATGATACACGATTTGATGTCAAGATAAATTGAAATTAAAAGTTGTAAATCGAAATCGAAATTGAAATTTAAATCGAAATTGAAATTAAATTAAAGCCCGATTTGGTACAAAAACACACTACTTAATATAACTACTATACATTAACATCATCCCCTCTCTTCTTCATCCTCATCCCTTACTTGAGCTTGGACTATATTTGCAATTTGGGTCTCGTCCAATTTGGACACCAAGTGATTGGCTTCGAATGGGTCGACATGAGTAGTCTTGAACTTTCTTGCCTTAACACCTTGATTAAACAATTCATCCAATTCAGCAAATGTCCGACCTTTTGTCTCTGGTAAGTCAAACCACATCCATACAAGATTGATCATTGAAATACCAGCCCAGAAAAATCCAGTCTTGGCTCCCCAATTCCATTGTGTGGAGTTCAACATGTATGGGGTCCATACCGCGTTGACGATACCCATCAAATTATAAAAATTTCTAGCCAAGGCAACAGTCTTTGTACGTAATCTTGTCGAGGGTAATTCAGAAACAAGACAAAAACAAGTTGGTCCAATGGTTAGGTCATAGAAAAAAATGAAAACAACAAGCAAACTTCCAATTGCCATGGAAGCACTGGATGATGACAAGCAACCCAATCCACCAATGATCAATAATATTATTGTCAATGTAATTAATCCATAGAAATATGAATCAAATCTTCCAATCCTTCTTGAAAGAAACCAAGATAACATTGTTCCAAGTATACCTAAACAATACTGAATCACAGAAAAGGTGAAAGACCAACTTGTACTCAATCCTGCCTTTTCATAAAAATAGGTGGAATATTGTTGGAAAGTAGCACCACAAGTATTTTGAGTAACCCAAACCATCGACGCGATTCTTGTCCTACGACCATCGATTCCTTTAAAGCATTCAAAATAAGATGCCCCTTTTTGTAATCGAATCTCCTCCTCAGTGGTGATCTTCATTCTATTGACTGCAGCATTGATAAACAGATCGACATCAGTCATTTCTGAATTTTTTGACATCAACCTTTTCAATGATCTCTTCAGTTCCTTCATCTTATTTTTCCGAATCAACCACCAAGGACTTTCAGGTGCCAAGAATATACCAATCATAATAGGGACAGGCCAAATCCATTGGATCAGAAATGGTACTCTATAAGCCATATCAGAAGTGGAATTATCATAACCTTTCAAGACACCACTGGAAATCAATTGTCCAATCAACCAACACATATTGACATACGAAGTTAAATGGAATCTCAACACTAATGGACAAACTTCGGAAGCATATGAAACAGTTAAAGTTTGAAAAGCACCCCAAGGGATACCTAATAAGATCTCTCCAACTGCAAGTGTGGCACAGTTTTTGGCAAAGAACAAGATAAAGATAAAGCAAATGACAAAGAACAATGAACCCATCAAAGTTTTCCTATAACCAAGTCTATCTGCAACAATTGCAGAGAATTGTAAACCAATGATTTCTCCTACATTGGTACACATACTTAAACCAGTTTGCCATCTAGCAGGGATTTCATAAGTTCCAGAATCAGTCATTTCACCATACTTCTTGGCAAAGGCAGGTAAAGCATAAAAAGATTGTAATAAATTTGTATCATAACCCTCCATGATAATAGCAGTGGAAAGAATCACTGACCACATAGCAGCCTTGGGGTAAGTTTTCAAACCTTTAATTAAAGGCATTGTCTTTTCAGCAGAATCATTGATTTGAGCATCGCCTGATATACCTAAAAATTTGGCAAGATTATCTTCTAACACTTCATTATTCACAATTATATCATTGGCATCTGAATCGTCGTTTTTCGAACCAAGTGACTGAAATGGTGATTCATCTTGTATATCTTCAGTATGTACGAAATCGGGTTTGTCAAAACTATCGCGGTGATCCATTTTGGTTGCATGTTAATGTGGAATACATAATATTCTTGTGCTCCCCTGATTGGAACCATTTATATATGATGATTTATCGTTACAAGATTGCTCTTCATTTCTCACCCAATGACCTATCGGTTTATTGAAATGCGATTTGTGGGGAAATTATACATGATATAGAATGATGACATTACTAAAGCTGGGGATGCAATAGTCTTATGTCCCCCTAGTTGGAAATATCCAGAAAAAAGCCTAATAGTAGTCATCTTTACTCAGAGAATTTTCTTCACCTAGTTTCAAAGGGAAAATAAGCTTTAAAAGTACTGCGTAGTGTTGAGTTATATGAAGCCAGTTGTATATATGATAAATAGTATATATAGCGGAGGCAGCAAGGCTGACTGATATCAATAACAATCATGCAACAGAACTTTTCTCGGGGCTCAGGGGGTGTCTTCCTTGTGACTGGTTTGGTTGCTGTGCATCGAGACCCATCAAAATGAAAATGACGTATTTGTTTTCCAAAAGGGCATTTGCACCCAAAAGAGTTTAAAAGAGACTAATCGATATGAAATCATACAACAGAGACTCTTATGTATTAGTCTATCTTCAATGATAGTTGTTTACATTTACACATTGACACCGGTTCAGTTCTATGATGTTCTGGTGTGAATATTGCCCTCTCACCTTTTGGAAACTATACGGAGGCACCACATCTTTTATACTCTATAATCTCTAGAATTGGTGCTGCAAAACGGGAAGCAAAGAAACAAACCTCTCGGTGCATAAACAACTTATATATGATGACACTGATCAACAACTTCCACTACATGTCATCGCATGTGATTACATTAACTATCTCTCGTATCTAATATTATTGCTGAAAATCAACAAAAATCAACAAAAAAATTATAGATAAAAAATTAAAGTGTGTTTCAAGACGAAACATTTAACATCAACAACAAAACATGACATCTATAAATGCACAATCGTTTCTGGTATGTATACCTCTGATGAAGAACCCATTTTTTACGAATGACTAACAACAATGACCAGTTGGTGATATTAGCGTTTGGTACAATAATCACGGGATGTCTCAATTCGATCTTCACCAAATACCAGGACATGCAATGTGTTTCCCATTGCGATGATCCTTTGAAATCGGAAAATTTCGAACAACCGGTATTGCAAACATTACAAATGTTTCTCGGTGAAAGCATGTCATGGCTTGTAATATCAGCAATCAAAATATATCATCATTATCATCATGTGCAAGAATATGAACAATTAGACCAACGTCAAAATTTACCCTTATCCAAATCAATCTTATTAGCTATTCCAGCATGTTGTGATATTGCAGGAACCACTTTAATGAACATTGGATTAATATATACACCGGTTAGTATATATCAAATGACAAGAGGTTCAGTGGTGTTGTTTGTTGCCGGTATGTCACTGATTTTTTTACAAAGGCGTATAACAAGAATTGATTGGCTTTCATTGATAGTGGTATCATTAGGTGTAGCAATCGTTGGTATGAGTGGATCCACGACGTCATCAAATGATTCTTCACTGGAGAAAGTCATCTTGGGAACAACATTGATATTCATTGCAGAAATATTCATTGCTTCACAATTTGTTGTTGAAGAATTTATAATATCAAAATTTTATATCGAACCTTTGAAACTAGTGGCGTTTGAAGGAACATTCGGTGGTGTCATTACATTGACAATCATGATAATTGGTCAATTGTTAATAGGCTCAACATCACTGGGTAAAGAAGGTCCCTTCGATATGATCAATGCCTTTAATGAAATGTTTTCATCTAAAATTATTCTATTGACATCCATACTGATTATGATCTCCATTGGTTCATTCAATTTTTTCGGAATTTCCATCACAAATAAACTAAGTGCCACTTCAAGATCTACAATAGACACTTGTAGAACGTTATTGGTTTGGATCGTTTCCATATATATTGGTTGGGAGAAATTTAATTTTTTACAATTCCTTGGATTCATGTTATTAGTACTGGGTACATTGGTTTTCAACGGTGTTGTTGATTTACAACAAGTTTGCAAGTTGCCAAAGTTTTTAATACTGGACCAGCCCAATACTCAAAGAGTTATTGATGCTATCGATGAGCAAGTTGAACGGTTTTAATGTGACAATTGATTTTTCTATAGTATTAACGAAATTTATCCTCTTGCATTCCCTACTTACTCATGCACCAGATAGGTTTTTGTAATCTTTTCCTTCACAAGTTG